>JZKD02S1966505.1:29908-40610 GCA_000966675.3 Picea glauca
AGGAATTCTCAGGTCAAGGTTAAGGTGCTCGGAGGGAGGCTTCGGCCTGTGGTTGGGTGACGAGGGTATCGTCAATGGTAAAACGAGCACACCATCTTCTATATTCTAACACCCTCCTGGAAGCTTCTCTTCTTACTCGACCGAGGTCAGATACACACTCCTTGCATTAGCTCATAGAGTTTTCACCCTCTGTCACACACTCCTTGCGTCAGCTCATAGAGTTTTCACCCTTTGTCACACACTCCTTGCACTTAGCCTTGAGAACCAAACTTAATCTGACACTCACAGATACAAAATTATAACTCTATCCCTGCAGACAATTTCTAACATCTATCTATAGCTCAAATGCATACAAATGACATTAACGACAAAACATCCATTACACAAAAATGGGTAAACAGGAAAAACTGTTACTTTCTATTAACGGTGGAATGTCCATTACAACATATGAGTCCAGAATAAAACCGAGTCTCAGCTCTCTGTGTTTCTCTCCCTATCCCCTATGCATGTCTCTTCTACCAGTAACAATACAAGAGTTTATACAAGAGGGGCTCAACGAGCTTCCCTCCAAGATAAGCTAGTGGTGTCTAATCACCATTCAAAACGCTTGTATAATGGGTAGATTATTAATTATAATATTATTAATGTAATAATATATTTATACAATAAAGTATAAAGTATAAATATAAAGTATATTTATATTATGTGTATAATATAATATAAAGTATAAATATATTTATTACCCAAGGGACCCATATCTTCATGGATGGTCACCATGGTCACCATATGTTCTTTACATATAGAACACTCATCATTTTAATAAGATATTCATATACAATATCATCTCTGATGAACAATCAATAGCTTCTCCATATTCATGTAGGGATACCATAATGTCTTCAAGGATCACTTCATACTCTTGATAGTGAGGACCCCAACGTTTGAGAAAAAGTTGGAGCAAACCTACAAGAGAATTTATCTTCCTTGGGCCATTGCAATACTTGGCCCATATTAGTTGATCTCCTTCCAAAGATAATACAAATAGTCTTATCAATACATCATTATGTCTTCTGTTAAGCATTGAAACATGCTTCATGAATGATGTGATATGTGGAATAGAAAAAATAGCATCACCGCCAAATTTTAGAACATTATTTTTTCATTTTAGAGGGATATTATTTGGGTATCTTAGAATATCCTTAATATCAAAAGGAGGATACAATTCATGAAATTCCCATATTTCCATAATTGTTTATTTAACATACAAATTGATATGAGATTTGAAAATAGGAGATGACACCTCATACCAAACATGTGTGTGGAGTTGCCAAAGTGAATCTTCAATTCCTTTAAAATAATGCTTGTTTCACCTCACAAGCACATAGTCTTCAATAAAATTAAATAAACAAGGACTATGTTCCCCCAATGGAGTTGTCAGGTGATTAAACTTTAGGTTAGGATTTGATTTACACTCACCAAAAGGGTTGAAGCATAGACTTCGGATATCCAAGGAGAAATATTCAATTCTCCCTAGCAATGGTGAAAAAATGTTATCATACAATATTTCACCCTAGTGCAAAGCCTTCACAAGATACATAGATGAGTGGAACATTAGAAGTGTTACCATTGTCACCTAGGAAACAAATTCCCTCATTTTAGTGAAGGATAATTAATACAACACAAAGGAGACTTCCCTGGTAGCCTCTAGGATTCCTAAGGAAAAACACAATCAAGTCTAAGGTCTCCTAAGTGTTGGCACAAAATTGGATATCGGGGTTCTAGGAGGCTACCAACAAAGATACCATTGTATTCTAGTAGCACTGGCATATTCAACCTTCCACAAGGGAAGGAGATCTCACCCAAAGCACAGCCTATACTTGTGTGAGGTGAAGTGAATCAAAGAGGAAGCATCATCAAATCGAGTGCAACATAATGTAGATTCATTCTTTAACATATAAATAATTATATCACCTATAACCTAAAACAACATAGACATCAGATTAATCAAATTGTGTAGCACGTAGACAATTCCATGCATCAAATTTAATGGTTAAATACCTAATACAAAATACAAAAGTAATCATGCAATGAAGAAACTACAGAGTCATACACATCATAACCAAATTTTTTAGGGCCCAAATGATTTCTTGTATTATAAATATTTGAGAATTCATGATCCATGAGTATATCCTTCTATCATAGCTTATACATTACTTGTCAAGTTCCCATACCCTTTACAGACTCTCTTGCTATTGTGCAAACACATTGATTCCCTCAATACCCATTACAGATTCCCTCAATACCCATTATAGTAGCTTATCACACCCAACCTAATAACGACAATGGTGATATCTTGATAACAGAGAAAGCAACAGTGATACTAGAAATAGTCTAACATAGCATAATATGAATAATAATCAACCAAACCTTTCCCATTACATATTCCCATATTTCTAGTTTTCCCTTAGACACTTTTTGACTTCTCGATTCCACTATTGTCTTTTCTTGATTCAGCAAAATGCTTCTTTTCTCACTTTCCATTTGCCTATACTCAAAGATTTTGGTTCTTTCCACTTACTCATCCAGCTAGTGCATGATATGTTTTCACTACTGAAACACTTGCAGTTAACTCTTTCTCTTATCCTAGTTTTTCTCTGTCACTTCTAAACTTATGTTGTGTTATTTCACTTTACCGCAAAACTTTTGTTCCCGCAAAATCATGTTCTCTTAAAAAATGGAGGGCCCAACAGGCCCCTACCGCAACCTTTGAATCATCCCAAGTCAACCTACTTTATTTTTTCCATGTCCTTCCACAAATGGAGGGTCCAACTTCGATACAATGGCGAGAGCCTGCTCATGAAAATGGTCATAGTGCTCAACGCGGTCCTGCCATTTCCTTACCAAAATTGAGGCTCCTGCAACAAATTCCTGAGCAACAATCACATTGGGATCCTTTGGATTTGTGGACAAGAGAGTACTACATTATGTGTCAGCAATGGATTCAAGTTGTTACATTTGAATATATTATCCTTTCACTGTGGGCCGAAAGTTGTGAATCTCTTTCTTTGCATCATTGTGGATTCATCTAGTACATCCAACCATTCGTCTTCGGCCTAAATTTTAGAAAACTTGGAAACCTACTCAATAGGCCAGTCATAGCTCAGTATTTTTCATGCATGTTGTTGAGTTGTGCATGCAATTCTGGAATTGGTTGGTTGCATCGGTCCAACAAACTGACCCAGTTTTTTACCATGTCGAAGAGTCGACGACATTCATCAGCACGGACATGAACCAAGGATCGGACTAGATTTCCCTCTGCAACTGTGTGCATAATATTTTGCATCATTTCTTTGGGATACTTGATTTCCTTTAGTTTGATAGTAGTTAATTCATGTTGCATGGTATCAGTATTTGTAGAGAGTTGGTACTAGGCACCGGCAATGAGCTCAATCCATTGTGGAGGCACAAAAGGAGTGATATATTTAGATATATGTAGTGTCATTTGTCAAAAAGAGGGATAGACTTGAAAAAAAAATTATGACACAACCGCAACAATATATTCATCTTGGCCCCATAGGCCATGCTCCAATTCTGCAGCAGAAGCAGCAACAGAGGTGACATATTGTAGTTGTTTTGTTTTTTGTTGGATATCCTCATTTGTGCACTCGAATGTTGTGATTCTTTATGCTAATTGATTGGTGAAATCCCTCATGAAGTTCAACATTTGTGGTGTAGGAAAATTTTCAATCTCTTCACTACTAGAAGGATGCATAGGGAATTGTGACGTAAGTGGTTATCCACTAGAGATTGGGTGTTCCGACCTACTAGGGGTTCCAATGCTATAAACATTAGTCAATGTAGCTCGAACGATATGGGAAACTCTATCATGGAATTCCTATGGAAGAATTTTGATCACATCGGTGCATTCTAAGTATATTTCTAGGAAGTCACAACAATGTTGGGGGTTTTGAAAAAGGGGTGCCACATGGTCCTTTATAGAAGTTGTATTTTGCAAAGATTGAGTGTCCTTTGGGGTATCCATAGCATTTTTCTATGGATCTGGACCTAATGGGTCATGAATTTATGTCTTCGGCTCGGGGTGTGATTAGGGTTGTGTTTCTGGTGGGGTATCTAGTGGGGTCGAAACGTGTGGACACTCGGGAAACCTGGATGGATTGGGAACTTTGGTTGTATAAATTTAAAACGAAGGGGTCACTAGACTGGGTTGCAGTAGCATCGGTAAGAGACTGATTAGTCGATGAAATAATAGATGATAGATTTTATGTGGATGAGCCAGGGGGTTGGATCATAGAGACTTCAACTACATGGGTGGATTGGGCGTTGTTATCGCACAGAATGTAGGTTGTGATGCAGGAGCATCACTCTACCTTAGCACATGCCAACTGATTAGCACAAGTGGTGCACATTCAAGGAAGGGAGAGGCGTCTCCCTCTCATTTTTTCCTTCTAAAATCTAAAGCATGATCAAGGCAATTAATGCTGACAGGTTGGAAGAACCAAAGTTGTGCCTTCGCACAAGCTAGAGATAAGGTCCCCATTAAGTGGTTGACGATAGGAAGGATCTACATCCGATTCGGATCATATTTCCATCATTGTAATATGCCCATTAGATAGGCATTTTGAAAGGTTATTAGACACCACTAGCCTAGCTTGGAGGGAATCTCGTTGAGCCCCTCTTGTATAAAATATTGTATTGTTACCGGTAGAAGAGACATGCATAGGAGATAGGTAGAGAAACACAGAGAGTCGAGACTCGGTTGTATTCCAGACTTAAATGTTGTAATGGACATTCCACCATTAATAGAAAGTAACACTTTTACCTATTTACCCATTTTTATGTAATGGATGTTTTGTTGTTAATTTCATTCGTATGCATTTGAGTTGTAGATAGATGTTAGAAATCGTCTGCATGGATAGAGTTATAATTTTTTATTTGTGAGTGTGTCGGATTAAGTCTGCTTCTCAAGGCTAAGTGCAAGGAGTGCACGAAAGAGGGTGAAAACTCTATGAGACGACACAAGGAGTGTGTATATGAACTCGGTCGAGTCAGAAGAGAAGCTGCCAGGAGGGCACACCAGGATAATTCAGAGACTTGGGAGGAAATTTCAAGGTGGTTGAGTATCTTGGAAAGAAAGATTGTGTAGAAGGAAACAGAGCACAAAGTTATTGAATACTCTGTAACACTCTTCCAGGAGGGCATAGAGAAAGTGCGAGAGTGTACTAGAGAAACACATTCTAAAGTGTTGGAATCCTTAAGAGAACCCTAGGGTTGTTGAACACTCTGAGGAAGGAAGGCTTTGGAAGAGTGCATCGACAAAGGAAAGGAGATGCCTTAAGACTTTTGGAAAGGCTAAGGGAGAAGTCATCGAAAGGCTTAGTCGAGCACAAGGAGTGCGCCAAGGACACAGTAAGTTCATATTACATGCTCAGGAGGAAGAATTCCAAGTCGCCAAAAGGGCACAAGATATTCCACTAAAGTACACGAAGGAAATTATAACCTCGAAGCTTTCAAGCCGAGCAAAATCTCAGAAGAACCAACACATAAATTTGCAAGGAGTGTTGAGGAAAGGCCGAGAATAGTCTAAGTCTCGGGCATAAATTGTGCTAAGTGTGAAAGAAGGTCGAGGACTTGTCAAAGTCCCAAAGACCATGAAATTTTCCATCGTTTAGAGGAGACAGGTGGCAGAATATCAGGAGATATGGGAGTTGGAGCTCTAGGAGGTTTTCCAAGAGAAAACAAATATCTTTGCAAAGTCACGAAGAGTGGTTTGAATCTAGACCGTCGGATCTGGAAGGGACTCATGGAAGCAATCTGCATGAGTCGGAGGAATAGTAATCTGGGAGATATAAGAGGATAATATCAAGAGACTCTCAAAGTCCAGAGTCTGAAGAGATCACATCCATCGATTAGGAGGGATGAGGATTTTTTATCCTCGTGCATTTAAGTTCGACGAATTCATAGTTTTGGGATGCAAGAATTGGTTTTCATGTAAAGAGTAGAAGTCTAAAGCCAAAGTGCTTTGTGTGGTCGAGCCCTGGGACACAGCCCGAGGTATCGTGATAGAAAGGGACTGGCACGGAGAGCTAAGTGTTGCCGCCAAATTTCTTCAAAGGGCCAAGAAGAGAGTCGCGATGTTGAGAGGACTCACACTTTAGAGAAAGAAGTACATGTTGTAGAGTTTGTCAGGTTCTAACAGGGAGCCGAAGAGTCAATTTGACTCAGGTGTTTAAGAATGATCCTAGACCAGGAGGTCGTGCAACCCCAAAATAGAAGGAGAAGGGAGTTGGGGTGTTGTGCCAGGAGTGGTATCAGAGCTTGATTTTATTCTCAAGCGAAAGGAAGGAGATACTCTAAAACCAGGGTGGTATCAGAGCGCAAAATTGATTTATGTAGGCAAGGGATATAGAGTGTGATACTCTATGGAGACTATTGCAAGGTGTGCAGCAGATGGTAAACATCCAGGTGGGTTGAAGGTGAAGCAATATGGCCACTGGAGGTCATGAGTGCGGTCGAAAAGAAGTCTACCTGCAGAGAAGAAAAGAGCAGATGGACAAGGTGCTCAGTGAAATCTGAACAAAAATGGAGACGCTAGCATTCAAGATGCAGCAAGAAGCAAAGGTACATTGGAGATATGAGTGGTATTTGAATAGGAAAACTAACTGTCATGTTTAGAAGTTGTTGGCCCAAAGGAAACAAAAGGTTTTGAAGAGGTGATTGAGGTATGTTGAAAACCTTAGTGACGAGGGAAAGAGATCTAGAAAAGGTCTCATAAGTTTCCAGGTGGGAAATACAAAGAGGTCGGTTCATCTCATAGACTGCCAAGAGGGAAGAGGAGACATCTCATATTGCTAAGTGGGCAAGGGATAAGAGATGAGATCAAATAAGAGTTCATGTTAGAAAGGGGTGTTGACAGATGGAGAGGAAGAATAAAGGCATTTTCCATATGAAGATTCATGCGGAGCTGCAAGCCACGTGAATGAAGATGATGAAAGGTTGGAAACTTTCATCACAGAGGAGAAGAATCAGAGGTGTGTTCTGGTCATTGAAGGAGTCAATATATTCCTACCAATAAATCGAGGAGAGGCTAGCATAGAAATACAACATGTTGATACTATCATGAAGGAGGAGGAATAGGTACGAAAGTCTGTCCCAATAGAAGAGGAAAGCCCAGTTGAGTTACTCACTCAGTGGGAGATGGCGTTAAAGGTAGTGGAAAATTGGTTGGACAGTCTGGAACCAGAAGGTATCTTCCACAAGATAGTCATGCCATAGGAGACATATTAGCACAAGTTGTAGCTGGAGGAAGATGGAATAGGACCAGCCGAAGAATCGACAGGGGTTAGTCTGTCAGAGGGGGTAGTTGAACAATAGTTCAATGGAAATACTACGGAATTGGAGTCTGCAGCAAAGTGTCCAGTCAGTGTCACAAGGGATGAATGCAGCATGGGAGATCAAGGAGATCCACCCATAGAGCCTTGTGAAGAGTTGTGATTGAATAGGCTGCACAAAGTAAACCAGCCGATGAAGTAGCTAGAGGAAGTCGTAGAGGAGATACAGAAGCTGATGTTGAGGTCAACAGAAGAAGTGGTAAACAAGGAGAAGTTGGGCAGAAAGGAACCTAGATGAGCAGCAACAAATATTTAGGAGTAGCAGCAGGAGAAAAGGGGAGAAGAAGGATAGCTTCAGGAGAAAGTTTGGGATCCAAGAGGATTTCAACAGAGTTGGGAATATCATGAGTAGGAGCTCATGAATTTTCATAGCCATGGAGTACAATGCAGGAGCTTGAATTTTCATAGCCGTGAGGTCAAGAGTGAAAAGGAATCATGAAAAGGCTGCTAAAATTCTTCCTATGTCATTTTATGTGAGCACAACCTAGGATATTGAATGCCTTGGTTAATTATTGGCATCCCAACGTAGAGGCCTTTATGTTAGAGCGGCAGTCACTGGTGCCTACTACAGAGGATATATACTTTTTTACTGGCCTCTCCGGGAGAGGGGAACCAGTCAATTTCCAGAAATTTCCTTTGGGGCCTCATAACATATTGGAGTTGATAGGAATTTATTGTGAGGCTGGTACAAACCGATCGAGCTCTTAGGTGCCAATAAGAAAGATCATCGATTTATCACTGCAGGCAATTGTGTTTCTTATTGGGTGGATGACTAGTTTTGTGGCTCTACATCAGGAATCTCGTGCACAGATGAAATGTACAGTCCAGTGCTTAAATGCATAGATATTTGATGGGAGCACTACATTGTTGGATTGTATGAAGAGGCAACTGACAGATTGTTGATTGAGGACACGGGGGAACTTCGGGTTCAGGATGATTCTATGCTCTTTCTTCTTTAAAAGAGTTCCTAGTTTCAGTCCTTGAGTGGTGGTACGAGGAAATCGGGCTTCTCTTTCTACAGTTTGCAGATGGGCAGTGTTACTGCCACAACAGGGTGGTGGAAGGACCAATGAGTCCTTTGATGATGACTTCTTTGCTTGGTTGTCACGACAGATCCCAGTCATAGAGCATTACCCTTATGCTGGGATTGATTTCTCGAGAGACCCTGAGATACCGGTACCTCCTTGCGAGGGGCGAGGAGAGATGGGTAAGTTTGTATCGTTTTTTTTTTGTGAAACATATGTAATTTTTATGTTGTTTTATATATATATCATTTTTTTTTATACCAGAGTATCTGATAGATATGTGTCTATTATGTGCAAATGTGGGACCAGTGCAACCTACGGATTATGTGAGGAACAGGTGTCTTCCTCGGCCAGGGGCCGCACCTGCTGCCTCAGGGGGACCAGCAGCAGTAGGAGAGCTTCCAACTGGTGAGGCTGAGACGGTTTTGAGACGAGTTGAGAGAAACTTTACCTCGCTCACCCGCACAGTCCCTATGGTAGAGATTGAGGATCTGCCACCATCTTTGCAGCCTCATGTAGTGGGGGCACCACGGATGTGGCTCCGACTGTTTCGATGTTTGGCAAATGTTGTTGATCATTACAACAGGGCCCACAGGCCCTGACCTTAGTTAGTCTAGACTTTTCATGTACCAATAGCACTACTTGTATATATTTTTTGAGGGCATAAGCCCCATGACTCGTTACTGGTCATATTTTTTAGGCACTTGCATCCACCTATATACTCTAGTGCTTATGATATTCTATATGGATTTTTATGTCCTTTTGTGTCTTATGGATCATATTTGCCTTTAAAAATGTATTTACATGTTTATGTGTATGTATTTTTATATGTGTGAGAGATGCCAGTCTAAAATTTGATTAGCTAGAGTATATGTAACTTGGTTTAATCTCCTAGGAACATGAAAATATGTAATATAATCAAATATTCATTCTAAGAGATGTACCCTAAGGAATTATCAGTGTAAAGTTGGATCATGAACACGGTAGACTATATTTAACTGAGACACAACTAGCTGAGCATCTAAATAGACCAGGAGATGAGAGATACCAAATGACAGGGCATCACGAAGCAACTCAATAACTGCACTGTACTCGGTGACATTGTTTGTGGTGTCACCTAAGCATATACCTCTGAAAGATAATAACTGGACTCGAGGTGTAAAAATTACCCAAGATGCGGAGTCAAGTCACCGAGTGTGTCAGCTAGCACTGTCTACATACCCAATGAACACCTCTGATTCACTTGAAATCTTCCACAGTGACAAAAGATAACATCAAAAACGACACTTCCATTATACTAAAACTAGAAAGTAATAGTACAAAGACTATACATATGTTACAAAAAGTTACGCAAGGTGACCTACCTATGAGTAATACTTCTTGAGGTAGAGCCCATTTCTAGGCTCTACCAAAGCATTTCCCTCAAAGTCAACCAGACGGTAAGCGCCCTTTTTTAGAACCTCTTTTATGATGAAAGGTTTGAACCACATGGGTTTGAATTTTCTTTCCCCTAGAGGGTCCTTATCTTGGTCATAGACCAGGACAAGGTCACCTTCAGAGAAAATCCGAGGACAAACGGACCGATCATACTAACACTTGACTTTATGTTTGTGAGCCTCGTTGGCCAGGGCCACATCGCGATGCTACTCATTGAGCCACTCAAATTTTAATAACCATTCTTCAAGTGGAGAAGTGTTTGGAAATAACTGTACTTCCAATTTTAGGGATGGGATCTAACATTCGATAGGTAAGTTTGCTTCCAACCCATAAACAAGTTGAAAAGGTGAGAAACCGGTTGCAGTCTTAACAGACGTTCGGTAAGCCCATAATGTCAAGTATAACATCAAATGCCAATTTGACTTGGCTGAGTTGATCATTCATTGGAGGATAGTCTTAAGAGATTTATTTACAGCTTCCACCTAACCATTTTCTTGGGGATAGTAGGGTGACAAATGTTCTTGCCTCAATCTAAGATTTGATGTTAATTCGGTCATCATCTGGTTCTAAAAGTGACTGCCATGGTCAGTGACAATCTCTCTCAGGACGCTGAACATTTCTATTATTTGGTTGAATAAAAAGAGGGTCGTAGTCTCTCCATCATCTTTAAACGTTGGCATAGCTTCTACCCACTTCTTGAAGTAGTCTACGACTACAATGATATAACGGTGCCCCCTTGCTGAAGGAGGGTTGCATGTAGTGTAATCAATCCCAGACTTGGTGAAGGGACCAACTATGCCCTCATCTTCTGAGAGAAGATCTGACATGGGT
>JZKD02S1966516.1:0-21660 GCA_000966675.3 Picea glauca
ACATGCATATTCAACAAATAACTTCATAATTTAAAAATCTAAAGGAGCCATGGAGGCTTGGGCCAGGTGCCCAAGAGGGATTCAAATCCCCTCTCCTTTGCATATTTTGGCACACACATAACTTCTTGAACTCAAAAAATAGAAAATAAAACTAAACTAGCAACCAATACCACACTTGAACTAGGCAAATAAAAACCAGTTTAAAGGCAAAAAATTTATTTCTTCATGCAAGATCTCTACACAACCAACAAATTTTCCTTGGTTTTTGGAACTATGATTGATGGGTTACTTGGTTAACTGTTTGAAGATTGTTGTATGGAAGTTGGCTGTCCACTACAGAGCTACAAATTCTGCCATAAAAAACCTCCCTTTGCTTCCATGAACTCCTATTGCAGAGCTCCCCACCCTTGGCCAAAATGCCAAATGGCTTGAGAGAGGGGAGAGGGAGGAGTTTTGATTTTTTCCAATTTTGCAAAAAAATCAATTTTCCCAAAAACTGCATGAGGTTATGTGCTTTCTCCCCCATTTTCCAATTTTCTAAAAAATTTAATAAAATTTTCCAATTAATTTTTAAATATTTCTTGTAAAAAATGTGCAAGTCAAAGTTTGACTTTGACTCTATTGCTGCTGACTTAGCCCAAAAACGTTGCCCCGTGAGACAGAGTCAGAATCGGACGCAGGGCATGTCATTAGAAAGGTCTCAACGAGACTGTATTGAATATGCCATCACCAACCTAAGATAATGCCACCTCATCCCTCAAATTCGGCCTGTAACAGTGGTCACTTAAAACCCCTGACTTGTCGGTGGGCCCACATGACACCGAATCTTGCGAAAGGTGTCAAATCGCCATACGATATCCAATTGAGGAAAATGAGATATCATCATAAAGGTATCTATGATTGATTTGATGAGGTGACCCTATATTTTTGTTCTAGGGCCATTAATGGTTGTTTTATCTATCATGAAACCCTACCATGCGAGCTGGTGACCCTCCATTGCCCGAAATAATTGATCAACTTGTGATAGCTCTAATCGGGCCATTCGAGCTCGGAATGAGGCAAATGAGAAGTCGTTGGAAAGGTAACTAAGTCTATTATAGCGTGGAATCATTGAATATATGATTTATAACTCTTTACCCACCAATTTTAAACCCTAAATCACTGCAACCAATTTGGTGTCTGAAAGCGGCCATGAACTTGCGAAAGCTCGTTCTTACCAATCAGGGGTCGAAACCAAGAATGAGATATACTGTTGGAAAAGTATCGCACTGCCCTACATCATGTCTAGGTTTTATTTTCCTTTTGAGACTATAATTAGACCAGGAAGTCAAAACTATTGGTTTTGGAAATTCGGGTGATGTTGACTTTGTGTCCCTCATATGGGGTCATATAGACTCGGAATCAGGCTCATGATAGCCCATTGGAAATATTGTCCTGATGCCTACCACATGGAATAATTTTATTACCTGAATCTTGACCAGATTTCATATTATTATTTTCATAAGGACCTCATCACCAAGGGACCCGCCTAGGGATAGGCAAAGGGGACCAATGTTAAAATTCTTGTAAAGTTTGTGTTTAGCTCATGAAACTTGAACTGAACAGCCTTGACATGAGGAAGAAATGTCATGGGAAGGTCCACAACTCCCTAAAGGCAACCAACTGATACTCTTTCAAGGGCAGAGGCCACAATAACTATGACCCCCGCCACTGTCTTTGACTGGAACCATAGCACCAAGGGGCGTTTATGGATAAGTAACTGTGTAAAACACCATGTTGAGCCCAGAGAATATTTTTGGGTCAACATACACCCCACCCATCATCAAGGACAAGTAAATATCTAATGGTAATAAAGAGAGTGTCGTTGTTGATGATTTATAGGAGGAAACACAAGGTAAAGAAATAAAATAATTAATAATTTATTTTGATGATCCTTAAAAAGGACTATTGGGAAATAATTTAATAAGATCTGGAAATTAGGATTGGGTTAAATAAGAGAATTAATAAATAATTGATGTGAGGAATAAGAATATTATGGGCACCCCGGATGGGGTGCCACGTAGCGCAACAAGGCCACGTAGTATAGAGCCAAGATGGGCCTTAAATACAGGTCGTCGGATCCCATCCCCTCACCATTAAGGATGGGATCAAGCCCAAGCAACCAGGCCCATGGGATGATTCCTTCCATGTGAATGAAGAGGAAGGATGCACAACGCACTAAGAAGGTAGCCTTAATGGTCGATCCCATCCTATCCATCCTCATGAATATCAACGATTTTGGTCAGGGAAAAACTCATTTCGAGTTTGAACTGTAGAAGCCAGGCATCTCTGAGCTTTGGTGCAGTTATAGAAACCTCATCGTCACTCTGGTCATTGTTTTTCTCATACACATGCTGAGGGAAAGAGGTAAGCCCCGCAGGGGCACTTCCTGGTATGCCTTCGATGCTCACTGGAAGAGACAACAAAGATTTGAACGAGCTTTGTCCATGGCTCAGGCGCAACTCGTCCACAAAGACAGGAAGCCCAGAACGCCTCCCATAGCCTATCTAGAGGAATTTTTTTCGGAAGAACCCATTCAGGCTCCTTTGGAACACCTCCTCTTTACAGTGCCTGACAATTGGAATACGCCAACGTGCTTTCTGGGGGAAATTACCATGAAGGCCACAGGGAAAACGGACAGCTGCCACAGAGGGATGACCAATTGGAGGAACTCCCTACTTGCTATATCGAAGAAGAAAGTTCGGAAGACATGGACGTGAAGGCGACAACAAGCACAAGAGATTTCTCCTTGGGCACGGGCAACCAAAATGCTCAGCGTGGACATAATTGGTCACAGAATTTGGATGAGGAGATGGGAACACAGGGAAGGAATGAGACAGGAGAGACGAAGGCAATCCCACCGGGAGGTGTACTTTCGGAGGATAGCTGCATGAGGGAGGGTGGCATGTCTCCTATGCCACATCCCCTATCCATCATGCAAGAAGAATGGCGTGTCCAACCTCAATTCTTCCACCCGTAGCACCTGAAGCTAATGCTCGAATTGAGGAGCCTGGTGGAGGACCAAATCCATCATGCCATGCTAATCAGAAAGTGTAATGACATGCTCTATGACGCCTACTCCAACATGCCACCAGGACAGAGGTGCTCGACATGTGCACAACCCTTCGCGCTGCCAACCATAGCGTGAAAGCAGGGAGGAGATGCTGAAATGGACAACGCAACGACCACTGGGTAATTGTTACAGTTAATGGTTATGGTTAGAATTTCTATTTTGATTAGAGCCAGGGCTCTAGTACTGTCCGAGTTTAATTATGTTGTAATTAAAAGACTAAGGAAGTATTTTCAGACTGAGGTTTTCCATATTTCTTGGTTTCCTCTGGGCAGGACAGATACTAGCCCGTTTTTTGCTATAGACTGCATAGGAGGTCGACTGTCCCGGTTTCCGTTAACTCGGCGGGACAGTTGACAGTCCAGGCGTATTTGTATGTTCGAAAGCTAATGCAATAGGATCCATACCTTTTTTACTTAAAAAAAAAAGATTATGGGCAAGAATTCGCTGTTGGGAATTAATTAGATATAAGAAGAAATGGAGAGTTAAAAAAATTTAATTAAATTTTTATATTAATATGAGATTTAAAAATATAAGGTATGGCGATTTGGAGATAATTAGAATTAAGAATAAAAAAAAATCTTTAGAAAAATAAAATGGTTTAAGAGAACTAGAAAAGGGGGGGGTGTTGATTTGCAAGGAAAATTGTGATAAATATGAAAGGGAGGGTTAGGAGGATAATTAATCGGTTAATTAATTAATGTGAGAATAAAAGATAAAAGATATGGGAAAGGAAATTAAGAGAATGAAAAAAGGGTGAGAGAAATTGTAACTTGTGATAAAGGTGCAAGGGACGATTAGGAGGATAATTAATAAGTCAATTAATTAATGTGAGAATGATACAAGAAAAGAAAATACAAGAATGAAAATGGTGAGAGAAATTGTGAGTAAGAAAGATTGATAGGGGGGAGGGTGGTGGCACCTGATTGAGAGGAGTTAATAAGATTATTTTTTTTTGTTGTAAAATTAGGGGGGTTTGTTGGTTGGGAAAAGGGGATGAAATGAACCAAGGTAAATTAGACAGGCCATAAACCACTAGTGAAAAATGTAATGAATAGTAGGTTCCCATGATTGGAAAATTTTGTAGCCATCTTCACGATTGAAATTGTTTAGATGTTTTTCGATTTCGGGTGCTTATGGAATGACATGAGATGGTAGAACTGGGAAGAGGCAAGAATATTGGTTTTGTCAAAGAAGATGAGGTTCTTCGAGTTGTGAGAGTGTTCTTCGATTGCTGACTTAGAGATGTGATTGTGGTGAGTGTCAGCGATATGTTCCTTAAGGCGGGCTTTGAAGGATCTTCTTGTTTTGCCAATGTATGATTTTCCATAGGAAGAGAGAATCTACTAAATGCCTTGGCCAAGCATGGGATCATATTTGTCCTTAGCTCTGATATGAACAATTGTTTAAGGGTTTTATGGGGTTTAAAAAGAGTTTTGATATTCTTTTTAGGCAACAACATAGAGATGTGATCAATAATGCCTTGGATGTAGGGAAGAGAGACCAGTGCAAGCAAAGGGGAAGGAGAAGGAGGGGGGGTTTAGATTTAGGGCGGAAGGAAGAGCGGAAGGATTTATTGATTTGAGCGATAGAGTAGCCATTGGCTACAAGGGATTTGGTGAGGTGGGACTTCTCATTTTTAAGGACACAGGGAGCAAGGATTCGAAGGGCTCGACTAATTAAAGTTTTAAGAACCGAAGAGTTTTTGGCTGGGTGGTGTTGTGAATGGGCGCGAAGGTATCGGTCCGTGTGAGTCATTTTCCTATAAACTTCATGGGTAAGAGTTCCATCAAGTTGATGCGAGACGAGAACATCAAGAAAAGGAAGAGAGTTATCTATTTGAATTTCGATGGTAAATTGGATTTGAGGGGAAATGATGTTAATATTGTTAAAGAAGGAGTTTAATGTAGGACGACCATGGGGCCACACCACAAAGGTGTCATCTACAAATCTATACCAACATTTCGGCTTTAGTTGAAAGTTGTTTAGGGCTAAATCTTCAAAATGTTCCATAAAAATTTTGGCAACAACTCGGGATAATGACGATCCCATTGTTGCGCCCTCTGTTTTCTCATAGCAGGTTCCTTTAAAGGTGAAAAAGGTTGGGGTGAGGCAGATTTTGATAAGATTAAACGTTTCGAGATCAACCAGTTTCAAAACAAGATCAAGATCTTTTAGAACTGAGATTTTGGTAAATAAAGAAACTACATCAAAGCTCACCTTTACATTTCTCTACCTGTTATGGTTTTGTTTATTTTTGTAGTCATCTCATTTTGTACTTATTATCTTAGATTTATACTTAATTCATTTTCTGCATTTGGTAGAGTACCAATAGACGTTACTTTTTCATTCCCACAATGAACCGATCCTAGATGTACTTTCTAATTCCATTGATCTACTTAATGTGGTCATTTGTTGTACATCAATAATATTTTCTTATCTCATCTTACCATTCTTTTCATTTATGGTTAGTCAATGCTCTGTTTTGATCCTTTTGACGTAGAAAAATGATTGTATTACAAATAAAATGTTGGATCAGATTGTTGTTTGTTTTAACATGTTATTTCAGGTGGTCAGACATGCCATCATGGTCAAAGTGCATAAATTCCTACAGGCTATTATTATGGAAATCCCTGAAAACAAATCTCTTTTGTTGTTGAGAAGGAAGAGAAGTGAGATGAGCAACCATACTATATATATATATATATATATATATATATTGCATTGAATAAGCATCTCATATTGAGCACTCTTTCCAATAAAGTGGTTATGCTTTCTTGCATGCTAATGAAGGTTGAGAAACACTCGTTTCATTCACTACAAGAAATCCCTTGTTATATATTCGGTACAATTAGAAAGTATGAAGGATACGTTCTAGTTTCATGGTTATTAATGAAAATCATCTTAGCTTTAAGTGGAAGACTTTCTTGATTGACTAATTTGTATTATTGTAAGATACTAACTATTCCAGAAATCTTTATATTCATTCATATTAACTGGTGGGAATCTTTATATACTCTGACAGAAACCATTCCCAAAACATGAGGCCTACAATATAAGAAGTAAAGGTTCTTGCACCATTTTAGTTTATACTCGCTAACCTCCTCTTATCATTATAGGTTAAATCTATTCAAGTTGAATTAACTTGGACATTTACTTGGCAGTAAATTGTAATCCTACAACCTAACATAAACTGCACTTGCAATTCCAACTTGACAAATCTCCCTATTTGTGTTGCACTGCTTCTTGTCTTAACATCCAAGCATGTAATATCACGGTCATGGTATTCTCTATGCATTGCAAGAGCATATGAGTGCATAAAATATCTCTAAGATCCGGTCCTAACAATTTTCTACCATCATGCAGCCAAATCTGACATGGTCGAACTGTCATTTGGGTCCTGCCTAACAAAGTTATCTGCAATTATTCATTAGTTTTTGCTCATCTAATTTAAATGGAGAGTCTGCATAGATAGTTGTATATATACACTACTTTGACAAGGACTAGTTTGGCATAGAGAAAATTCTGTTTAGACATGATCTCATCATCTTTATGTAAGGAGAACCCCAAATTTGAGAATCCCAAAATTCTGATCTCTTTTCTGGATTTTGGGCCCGTCATTTCTTTGTATAGGCTAAGAGAGGGTTCTAAGTTTAGAAAAATCTAAGAAGTAGGGGAAGGAAAAAAGGAACGATCCTCACAAGATTTAGAAACTCCCATTCTCTATGGCTCTTTTGATGCTACAACAAACATGGATCCTAACCTCTGTGAGGCTGGGGGACTCCGCATTTTCTCCCCATCTCACAGCATCCTTAAAATGTGGACTTGGATCTAGGAATAACAATCAAGCTTCAAGCTAAGGTCAAGGAAATATTGTAAAAAGTGAATGAGATGAAAAACTAAAAGATGACAAGTTCAAAGAAATGGAAAAATGTTATTAAATAATTAGAAATGAAATTAAGACCCTTATGTTTGTTCCTTAGGTTCTTCAATTCACTAGCTGAAAGTAAAACTTGTAGAAAATATATAAACCTAGCATCAATCCATCTTAACCCCGGATCCATCAAGCATGAGAGGGATCAAATCAATGCTCCACCAAGTATCGGAGACATGGGAGCGAAGAAACAAACATGGGGGACATGTGGAGACACCAACCAAATTTTAGGTAAATTCTTGGGGGACAAGGGGGATGACGAGGTCCCTAGCATGGGGAGCGGGGTCTCTAAATTTATAAAACTAAAAAAAAAACAGAAATGATAAAATCCCAACAATAACAATTCATCCCATGCAAATTCATCATTGTGTAGTGTAAATACTAAATTCAAATTTGTGAATGACAAAAATGTGATTTAGATTTGGATTCAGAATTGAAATACTGTATACATTGATTCAGATTTATCATTCTACGATTTAGATTTGGATTCAAAAATGAAATACTGTATACATTGATTCAGATTCATCATTCTACAATCTAAATAGTACTAAGCCAAATAATATATATTGAAGTCTGAAATAGTAAATTGAAATTCAATACTAAGGTATCAACAACAATTTTTTTTTTAAAGCGGACCCCATTCAGTACAAATGCATACTTCGACAACATCATTGCAATTACAATTTAGTTGTCACTGCCACTTACTTTCATAAGCTTTAGCTTAATTCTACAACTCATATTTTTCATCAAACACACATCCCCATTTTTAGCCAAAACCCATGGCCATACAGGCTCCACCCCATGTTGAACACTGTTATGGCCATGCCAAGGATGAATGTTTGTTTGTGTACTAGTGAATAAAATTGACAGAACCTAGACACCATATAATTAATTGGGTTTTGGAAAATTCTGAGTACTGTCAAAAATAGTTTCTCTGATGATAATAGATGTAAGTTTTTCATAATGGATAATTATTAGACCGCCATAATTATTCAAACATTTTCTACCCAATACATTTAAAAAAATATGCATTTACACTTGAAACTAAGAACAAGACGAGATATTGACACTCACTGCCAATCAATAACACTATCTTTAACTAGTATTGTCCCTAACTCAATCAACATTGTACCAAAGGGGCATAAAGAATCAAATCAAGTCAAGAAGTGAAATAATCAAATGTTTCTTGACAATCTATTTGGAAATCTCTTGTTTATAGCTTGTCCAAACTAAAAGGACGATCTTTCATAAAATCAGTGTACGTTGTAGGTCTATTTGTTGTACCTCTCACATCTTAATATGCTCAATACTGGTTCCTTGGATGGATTAAATTTTCAGAGAGACAAGAATCGACAGGTTGATGAGAGATTAAAGATTATAATGTTTATAAATTAGGAACAAGAGGTCAAGAAACATCTGTGCCGTGAAAACCTAAGAAACATACTTGATTTATCTGTGTCAGGTAATGCAAAGCTGAGAGAATAGGTCTAAAACAGGAATTAGGAGCATGGAGAGAAGGGAATAAAAAAAACCATATCGATGTCCCCTCATGACCAAAGAAATCTCAGTGGGACTTAAGTATACAGTCAATACAATTAGCATAGAGATATTAAATCAAATATTGCTCTATTTATTTTCATATTCATTCACTCTTTAGAACGATTCCCTTTGGATTTTAATCTTTGCAAGAGTTAAGCACGCAAATTCAATCTATCAAGATTCAAATCTAGCTCTAAATTATTTCTTTTAACCATTTCTTTCACACAATAATACATTAACGCCTCTCCTCTAGTTTCATTCTATAGACTAAGAGAGTTCTATCTCGGCATTGAAAAACATAAGAAGCGAGGGAAGAGAAAAAAGGAATGATCCTCCAGACATAGAAGCTTCCTGTAGCACTAGTGAACTTCTCATTTTCTCTCCATATCACATTATCTTTCGAATGTGGAGATGGATCTAGCACTAACAATCAAGCTTCAGGCTAAGTTCAAGGTTTTTTCAACCATGATGACAACTGCAAGGAATAACGATATTAGGAAGATGAATAAACATGTTGATTCACAGTGGTTCATTGAGTGGATGAGGCGCTCTAGAGCCCAAAGGAACATCTCCCTTCATGGTTGTTTACAAAATGCTCGATATTTGAAGACATATTTCTCTGCTATCCATATGCATCACATTTATAGTGAGTATGACCAGGATGAAAATAAGTTGTATAAGCCGGGCTGTGCAGGGGATCCAGGGTCTTCTGGTAGAAGTTTTAAAGGAAGGAGTGGAGGATACCCTTCCTCCACAAGGGATGGATGTCTAGAGGGATTGATGTTCTTGAATAAAACTGCATTTGAGGACTAATGTATTTCTTTCCTTTAGGCATTTTCTGTTTCCTTTTGATGCATATGCACAATCTATAATGACTGAATCTAAGACAAAAGAAATGCATGTGTTTACACAATGTCAAATATAAAATAATTAGAAATCAGAGATATACTTCATTTTATACAAAACATCAAAGCTTGCAAGGAAGACCATATTTATTCATGGTACTATTATTTCTAAATTGAACAAGTTGAAGCGATTTTTTTTTATCGTATTCTGTAAACAAATAAAGGTAGCAGACAAGAAGAAAAAACCTTACTCTTATTTTGTGGTCCACGGAAGCAAAGTAAAGTCTGTCTGCCCTGAGACTAGTGAGACAACAGGCAGCTTATGGCCTGCAAGGGAAGCTGTAGGCTCAATGTTCATGGATGCAGAGTTAAAATTCCATGTCAAAATAGTGCCATCCTGTGGAATTGAAAGTCAAAAAAATCAGCAGGGCTATAAAATGTAGCAATATCATTACCCATATTTTACTTGATAAATCAAAACATGATACCGATGATTACAGGAGGAAGGAAGGAGACTTACATGTGTTTCATCAAAAATCATTTGATTAGCGACAGCCAGGGCATGAACTTGTCCCCGGGGCCACCTAAAGATAACACTGCCGATGTGAGAGTATTCCATTGACCAATAGGATTGTAGAAAAGTGGTTGTATTTAGAGTATGTGTAGAGAGAAGAGTACACGAGGAGCTGCACTAGTGGGATACATGAGCAAGGGTCACTTTTACATGAAGGGGTGACCACAGTAGCATTTCAACTGGAGGTCGCCGCTGATTACAACCAAAATTGGAAAGGTTGTTTCATCCTCTCACAGTGTCTGGGTATCCCATTTCCATACTTTAACTTTACCCTTTCCATCACCAGTGAAAAATAATCCACCAGGTCCAATCTAAAATGCTCGCACCTCGTTTGTTGAGAATACTCTACCTCTTTCTCTAAACATGAGACAAAACCTGTAAATGTTAATGAGAACATTCATGCATAACATGACACAATTGACTAGGAATTTGCATCTATGAAATCTTGAAAGAATACTTTAAAGTATGCAGAATAACTAATATCATGAACTTGAGATTAGGTGTACTTACGATGGCAAGTCATAAAGGCGCACAATGTTGTCATTACAAGAAAAAAGCAGAACATGCTTTCCTTGTTCATCATTCATTCCCCATAGCACAAGAACACCCTGTGAGAAAGCATACCAAAATAAATTAACTTCTCTTAGTTCTAAAAAAATAAACATAAACCTTGGAGTATCTGGTGACTTGATATCAATTATTTCACCATAAGAAGAAAGAAAAATATCATTTATATATACAACCCTGCTGCATTAGAACAAAAACATTGAAACGGTCCAATTCAAATTTACAAAATATCAGAGAATAAATATGTGCAATGTATATTCCAATAAAATGCATCAAATTCCCCCCCCCCCCCTCCCGCCCAAACACAATATTTTATGTAAAGTTGAGATGGATCTACAGACACATGTTGTATCAATTCAAGATATGAATCCATGAAGAATACATATATGATATGTATTGATGCAGGAGCACTAGATCTCATGGTCAAGTGTTAAATGTTAATCAGACCTTTAGGTCTAGACATCAGCCCAAGGAGGGGCCTTTGTAAAAAATAATCTCATGTATAAAGCATTTTATTTCTTAATAAGTATAAATAGAATATATGCTTAGTGGTAGGTGTCAATGAGGTTTGAGTTAATGTAACAAATCCCTAAATAAAGGGAATGACTTGATAGGTTAGTTGCAAGATTATAGTTAAGAGTGAGTGAGTCATAAGTGAGTGTTTTCAAAAAAATAGAAGTTGTGACCTGAATCTGTGTTCGTGTGCATATTTGTAGGGTTCAGTTAGATAGGAAGTTAGTGGAAGCTAAAGAGGCATTGTTTTGTAATTGAATTGGAGAGAGTCTCGAGAGATATAGGAATAGAGGGACAGAGAGAAATGGGAGAGGGTGAGAGATCTCGAGAAAACATGTACAATCCTATTGTTAATGGAAAAATAAATTCACGATATTGGGTGTGTAATGATTCTTTACATTCTGTATGTAAATGTTTAGATAATTCTAGCTAAATGACTATAGTTATGTGTATCGCTACAGTGTGCAAATAATCCCTAACAGAGGAGGACTGGGCAGAATATCTGCATATGAGATTCCAGTCATTAAATGAACTTGGGTAGAACCTCAGGGTTCCAAGTTTTGTGAGATGTTTTCTCAGACTTTGTGTACTTTTGGAGAACTTAGTAATAGAGGTCTCTCGAAGGACGAGAAGGAAAAGGGTTCTAACAAGTGAGGATGCAAAGAGGAGTAGAAAGAGATTAGTGGTATAGGGAGTCTCTGTGGTTTGACTAAGAAATAGATTGACATACAAAAAATGGTCCACTTTGGATAGACGAGAAGTAAGATTTGAAATCGCGAGAAGGCAATGAGTGTTGGTATGGGAACCTACAATCGACTAAGCATTTCCAGAAGCCCTAGAACTTGGAGGTAACCCTCAGAGAGAAGAAGAATGACCTATGTACAATTCAAAGGTGAAGGTAAAGCATCAGCTCTAAGTTTTTGAAATGGCAGACAAGGGATTATTGTCTTGGACGCAGAGTTCACTAAGTGTGAAACGCAAGTCACAGACAGATATATGAAAGGCCAAGTCAATGTGACTGGGCATATTTGTATAGATGAGAATTAGTACTTGAATCGAACGGTGATCTTCAAATCGATGAGAATATCGTGTTAAAGCCAATGAAAATATGGTTGTAGGAACTCTGTCGTTTCTATTGTTAGGATGTAGAGTGTTTGAGTATGGTGCGTAGAAGCAACTGAATGAATTATAAACATAAATCGTGTGCTTTTTTTTATTGGTATAATGATTCAACGTTGAAAATGGATGCTTCCTATGAGTTCCTAGATTGATCGAATGGTGGAAAGAGATGGAAGGATGGTCAAGAGGTTGACAAGGACTTCCAATGCTGATGTGGAAGTTAAGATTGATGAATGCAAGAGTTGAGAGCCAAGGGATATGTGTTGAAGTCACATAGTGTGTGAAAGAGTCGAGGATAAGAAACTTTTCCATGTTGTTGTTGAGTCGAGAGTGATAGCCCTCGAGGCATATAGGAGAGTCGTGTGGATGGTAACTAGGTGCTTAAGTGATGATAGCGCATGATTTGAAAAGAGGTCTTCATATAATGGGGAGTGTCCAGAGTTTAGGTGCTTGAAAGGTTAAGTATTAGGGTCAAGCCAGCATTGGTGGAAGAGTGAGGGTTAGAGAAGGTCAATAGTGTCTTCTTTCTACTTGGTTAGAGGTTTTGTAACCTAAAAGAGTGTGCCAATAATATATCATACTAGGAATGATCCTCATGTAAGGCAAGCTTTAGGGAGGAGCCTGCTATCAATTGGTATCAGAGCAGGAATGTTATTGAGAAGGCAAGAAGACAAACATGCAGTCTGTAGAGGAGATTTATTAGTTAAGTAGTGTTGCATGTAAGAGAAGAATAGGCTTGTAGACTGAACAATGAGGTATCTAACATATATATCTACTTTGGGAGGAGTGTATGCATGCAAAGGAAGGAGAAGGAAAAGTTCAGACGAGATATTGAAGCTGAAAAAAAGTGTGGGAGTGGCCATAGAAATTTGGCAGTAGCAAGCTTTTGAAATCTTGGGAATGGTCTTTGTTTTTAATATCATTAATATGCAGGTAATAATAATTAATGAGGCATCTCAGAAAGAATTCATAGTCTTTGAAGACAATCATGAAGGAAACAGGTAAAGGCTTCTGAGTGGAAGTGAAGTGTGGCCAAGAACCTAGTATTTCAATTGATGGTGAAATACAATAGGATAGTTGTGTTATCAAGAGCATATGAGTTGTGAGTGTAGCTCATAGAAGAGTGAAAGAAAACTCAATCAGATGACTATTAAGAGTCATAGAAGAGGTTCAGAAGGCAGACACAAAAGGAAGACAGAATATGCCAAGGCAAATGGCATATGTAGAAGAATGGATGATGAAGAGTATGAGAGGGAGAAGGTTGAGATAGAAGTTCATCTAGGAGTACTGATGGAACTTTTACAGAAGGAGGAGGAAGACCAAATATGTGGTTTCCTCATGAGAATAAAGTTGAAGTGGCATAATCTATAGAAGAAAAAAGAGCAACTGAGAAATGCTCAATGGGAGGATGAGATTCTCTAGGCAAATGAGTATCTGGGAGAAGACTTGAAGACTGAAACTTCAAGTGAGTCCAAAAGGTTTCAATGTTTTAAATCTAATATTTTGTGTATGTCTGCAGGTACAATGAGTGAAGGGGGATAATTTGTTGATGTTGGCATACATAAGGAGGAAGTTAAATAGAATCTAAATTCAGTTTTGGAAGAAAATGGGACAGTTGGGTCTCATGTACATGCACATACACAACCGAGTGAAACTAATGGTTTCCAACCAATTGTGCAAGATGAAAACAAGGAGGGCTTGGCATATAATGATGACCAAGAACTGAAAGAGGAGGATAGAAAGAATTCATATGTTATGCTTGAGAAAGCTGAGGAGAAAGATAGTGAGGATTTTCTAAGTCTTATACAAGACTTGGAGCAGCCAAAGAAAGATTTGATGATTGGACCATCAAATGAGACCATTGGGTCTTGTAGTTTTGAAATTGACAATTTAAGTTTGTTTGAAGGAGTTGCAAAAGGCAATCCATCTCTTGGAGTTGTCTTAAATGAACTAGAAGATTGTCAAATAAAGTATGATGAAGAGAGTCTTTCTGATGAAGACCAAGAAGAGTTGTTGCAACAAAAGAAATTCACAGATTTCTTACTTCATAAGGATAGCATCCCTGAGGAAGATGAGACAATCATGTCTCGTATGAAAGAACCTTTTGATATTGGGAACATGGAGCAATTGGTTTACTTAAATAGCCAAGAGAAGACTATTGGAAATACATTTGGGACTGTCACAGAAGTAGAAAATCATAATTCTATTTTGATAGAGGCAGAGAAGAGTTGTGTTGACCCTGAAAGGAAACATATTGATGAATGGTTTGAAGAGAATGAATGTTTGAAATATTGGCTGAAAGTATTTGAGAAAGAAGAATAAGTTGTAGTTGATGAAGGATAAATGTATCATGTTGTAAGAGAGACAAGAACAAATACTAGTTCACAATTCTATGATGTGATAACTAGTATGCAAGAAGGATTGATTGATTATGTTGCTGCAAATAGAAAATTGAGAGACAAATTACTTTTTGAAAGTAAATTTGCAGGCAGAGAAAATGAGAAGGATATTGCAGAGGGAGATGCTTATCAAAGCATACAGGAAGTAAGGGTGGAAGCAGTATCAAGAGAAATATCTACAACAATATTTTCAATAGAGTTTGAAGCAAGGAAAGATGGAAAAGGAAATCAACAATTTAGTGATGAACGGATAAAGTGCAGCAGAATGCTATGGAAAAGTAATGAAGATCAGATTAGCTTGCAGAAGAAAACTGAATTGGAGAAATCCATAGCTGAATTATGGAACCTAATGCAAATGCCTAAGGAAATCTACAACAAAATTATATAAGTAATCTACTGCATAAATGATTGGAAAGTGAAGAACATTGAAAGTGAAGGCAGTGGAGCTCTACAATACAAAGTTTGGAAGCCTGAAAGATTGCAGCTGGAGGAAAGATGAAGATTGAAGATTCATGATCAAGAGATCATGTTCTTATTTTACCTTGGGAGTTTGATGTAGGAGCACTAGATCTCATGGTCAAATGTTAAAAGTTAATCATACCTTTAGGTCTAGACATCAGCCCAAGGAGGGGCCTTTGTAAAAAAATATCTCATGTATAAAGAATTTTATTTCTTAATAAGTATAGATAGAATATATGCTTAGTGGTAGGTGTCAATGAGGTTTGAGTTAATGTAACATATCCCTAAATAAAGGGAATGAATCGAGAGGTTAGTTTCAAGATTATAGTTAAGAGGGAGTGATTCTTAACTGAGTGTTTAAAAAAAAATAGAAGTTGTGACCTGAATCTGGGTTCGTGTGCAGATTTTTAGGGTTCTGTTAGATAGGAAGTTTGTGGAAGTTGAAGAGGCACTGTTTTGTATATGAATTGGAGAGAGTCTCAAGAGATATAGGAATAGAGGGATAGAGAGAAATGGGAGAGGGTGAGAGCTCTCAAGAAGAAATGTACATTCCTAATGTTAATGTAAAAAGAAATTCACGATATAGGGTGTGTAATGATTCTTTACATTATGTATGTAAATGTTTAGATAATTCTAGGTGAATGAATGTAGTTATGTGTATAGCTACAGTGTGCAAATAAGCCCTGACAGAGGAGGATTGGGAAGAATCTCTGCATATGAGATTCCATTCATTAAATGAACTTGGGTAGAACCTCAGGGTTCCAAGTTCTCTGAGAAGTTTTCTCAGACTTTGTGTAGTTTTGGAGAACTCGGTAATAGACGTCTCTCGAAGGACGAGAAGGAGAAGGGTTCTAACAAGTGAGGATGAAAAGAGGAGTAGAAGGATATTAGTGGTATAGGGAGTCTTTGTTGGTCGACTAAGAAATAGATCAACATACAGAAAATGGTCCACTTTGAACAGACGAGAAGTAATATTTGAAACCGCGAGAAGGCAATGAGTGTTGGTCTAGGAACCTATAGTCGACTGAGCATTTCTAGAAGACCTATAACTTGGAGGTAATCCATAGAGAGAAGAAGAATGACCTATGTACAGTTCAAAGGTGAAGGTAAAGCACCGGCTCTAAGTTTTGGAAATGGTGGACAAGGGATTATTGTCTTGGACGCAGAGTTCACTAAGTCTGAAACGCAATTCACAGACAGATATATGAAAGGCGAAGTCAATGTGACTAGCATATTTGGATAGACGAGAATTATTACTTGAATCGAATAGTGATCTTTGAATCGATGAGAATATCGTGTTAAAGACAATGAAAATATGGTTGTAGGAACTTTGTCATTTCTATTGTTAGGATGCATCGTGTTTGAGTATGGTGCGCATAATCAACTGAATGAATTATAAACATAAATCATGTGGTTGTTGTGTATTTGTATAATGATTCAACGTTTAAAATGGAATCTTCCTGTGCGTTCTTGGATTGATCGAATGGTGGAAAGCGATGGAAGGATGGTCAAAAGGTTGACAAGGACTGTGAATGCTGATGTGGAAGTTAAGACTGACGAATGCAAGAGTTGAGAGCCAAGGGATATGTGTTGAAGTCACATAGTGTGTGAAAGAACCGAGGATAAGAACCTTTTCCATGTTTTTTTTGAGTTGAGAGTGATAACCCTCGAGGCATAGGGGAGAGTCTTGTGGATGGTAACCTAGCGCTTAAGTGATGATAGTGCATGATTTGAAAAGAATTCTTCATATAATGGGGAGTGTCAAGAGTTTATGTGCTTGAAAGGTTAAGTATTAGGTCCAAGCCAACATTGGTGGAAGAGTGAGAGTTAGAGAAGGTCAATAGTGTCTTCTTTCTACTTGGTTAGAGGTTTTGTAACCTAGAATAGTGTGCCAATAATCTAGCATACTAGGAATGATCCTCATGTAAGGCAGGCTTTAGGGAGGAGCCTATCATCCGTATCTGGACATATCCAAGGACGAGGAGGGGAGATCTGCTAACACAAGATGTCTCCAAATTGGAAAACTTTGAATATGAGACAAAATGTAAGTTGCACGCTCCCAACTTGGTTGTTTAGGTTTGAAAGAAGAAATCAAGAAATCCAAAAAGGAACCAGTGAAAGACTTTCTTGTGGTATCTAGTTTCTGATGCACAAAGGTCTTGCCTTAGGGTCCCTGAACTGCCAAGATTGATAAATTATAAAACTGAAGAGTTGTAGTAAACTAGAACCTGTATAATAAAACTAATTAATAAATCTGGGTTTGAAAAAGAAATAAAGAGGCCACACCGACCCCGTGGACTGGTTACCAGTCTCTGATTTCAGATCCTAACGCTACCTTAGAAGCAAACTGTAATGCAACTTGATAGATAAATCATAAACATAGGACAAATTTAAAAAGAGATAGCATTGGATTGCAGCTCAATAAACAGGCTGTTGCATGGGTGAAAAAACAATTAGAAAATGTATGCAGTCTCTATAGACAGTGACGATGTAGATAACATACGTGTTCTTCATTTTGAGTGTAAGCCACTTCAAGGGCTCCACTTGGTGTAGCAGCCCATACCTGCATTTAATGACATCAAAACTACAATGAGGTTTGTGCACCTTTTTATTTCCAAAATGACACAAGTATATCAAGAAACCTTCCTCACCTTCACTATGTTGTCTAAAGAGGATGACAAGAGAAACTGGTCACAACAGAGAAGAGACATTATAACTAATGTGTGATCTGTAAGGGTTTGTATACATTGAAAATTTCCTAGGTCCCAAACCTGTGAATTTGTTTACACAATCAAATAGAGAATCATCTGAAATTGGAGACATACTTCATTTTCTAAAATTGCAGGTGCATGAAAAGCATCAAAACTGGAAAAGAAAACAATATTTATTCATATTTCTATTATTTCTAAGCCAAACCAGTTGAAGGATTTTTTTTTTATCTTACTTCGTAAACAAATAAAAAAAATGGACAAGAAGCAAAGAAACTTACCCTTGTTTTTCCATGGAAGCGGAGTAAAGTCTGTCTTCCACTGAGACTAATGAGACAACAGGAAACATGTGCCTTGTGAGGGAAGCTGCACGTTCAAAGGGATTGGTTGCAGAGTTAAACTTCCATGCCAAAACTGTGCCATCCTGTGGAATGGAAAGTCAAAAAAATCAGCAGGGTTATAAAATGTGATAGAAGCATAGATTTTACATGTCACATAGATGATTACAGAAAGGAACGCAATAACTTACTTGTGTTCCAACAAAAAGCATTTGATCAGTGAAAACTAGGGCATGAACTTGTCCTGGAGGGCCATCTAAATATAGCTCTGTTGAGATGAGATTATTCCAAGCCTGGAGCATAAATCCACTGCGTTAGCTTAAGAAAATTGCTCTGTTAAAATTCTAAAACTAAGGTTAAGCCTGCTAAATTACCCTAACAACATTACGAACGCGAACAAAAATCCATGGACCTTCATTGAGAAGGCATCCAACTTCATGGACGTTGTCTAAGGGGATATTTGTACCCTGTTTAAGAAAGAAGATGGTAAGCTTCGATGAAGATATTAGAAGAGAGGAGAGCAGTTGAGAGTAAGTAAAATTTTGAAGTGCCTGCCCTGTCTGGCAATCCCAGACTATAATCTTGTTGTCTTGACCAACATAATAGAGTTTGGTAGTGCCTGAATGGGAAGGAAAAGCAATCCCTCAAATAGGCTGCGGTGAGGAAGTAAGCAAGTCTTACGTTATCAAATGAATTTTACGCAAAGAAAATATGGAAACCAAGAAACATGACATATAGTAAGAAAACCAGAAAACAACCTTCTCAAATGAATATGCAGAGAAAATAAGCAAACCAAGAGTACATAGAGGGAATAAGGAAACCAACAATATGCAGAGAAAATAAGCAAACCAAGAGAAACGAAGAATATGCATAGAAAATAAGGAAACCAAGAAACAACCTACCTTGTTATCATGGCTGACAAGATTAGTAAAAAAAGTGACATCGAAACCTCCAATAACATGGGAGTGTAGATATTTGCAGTCATCTATTGTGTTCTTTCAATTTCCTATGAGACAGTAAGTGCATGCTTTCTGAATTTTTTTTGGTGAATCCGACCTTTCCCCCGTCTGTCTTTTCCATATCTCTTTGCAGTTCTGGGTGTATGAGTTTGAGCTTCTTTTATTTCCTTCTATGGTTTTTTCTGACACGGCTTCCATGTCCATGTCCATATCCATGTCTTCCAGTGAAGGACAAACAAAATCAAATCTAATCTGTCGATGTCTTCTCCTACCTTTCCCCCATCTGTCGATGTCTTCTCCATATCTCTTTGGAGTTCCAACCCTTTTGCAGTTTTGGGTGTAGGAGGATGAGTTTGAGCTTCTTTTATTTCCTTCTCTGGGTTTTTGTGATTATGGAATGTTCTTTCCTATATATGAGTGTATTCCACTCATGCATTGTATCATATCAATCATATTGATCATCATTGTATCAATCATCATTCATTGATCATCTCATTGGAGTAGTGTGAATATATTTTCTCATTCTTCCATATTGAATCTCTCGTCCTTTCTTGATAAGCTTTGTTTGTACTTGTTCGAGCTAGATCTCATATGCAGGATTCAATGAAACATTGACATTCCAAATGTGCACAGATCCAGACTATCTCCCTTCCTTCTCTGCTCATTTCCCTCGACATTGAAATCATGCCTCTTGAGCGTGGTCGCTCTTGCAGGGGTATTGATTCCCAGATATATCTTCTTGGTCGAGGAAGAGGCACCGATTTCCCTTTAATCAAGCCAGTGCAACCTCCCTCTCAGGAAACCCATTCTGTAGCAGAGCAGGGTATCGATACCAGCACAATAGGGGAGATTTGGGGTTGTGCGGTCATTGAGGAGGCCCCGCCTGCTCTACCTCTTGATCTTACCATACACTTGGGCTTGTCCCGTCAAGAGCACACAACCGATGCAACAAGCCATGATTTTCTAAACACTCCACCAGAAGGTCATTGGGGATTTCCAATCATTGAAGATGCTCCCCCTGTGATTCCCCTTCATGAAGCAATTTGAGTTCTGAAGGAGACCCCTGATTATTCTTTGCTTCACTTCTCCAAGGAGCATCTTAATTTGATCATGGATATTCACTAAGATGTAGCAGACCAGATGTTTAAACAGGAGCACATCAATCCCCAGCTGGACCTTCTTTTTTATGGTCTATCAGGCGAGCTTGCTTCCAACCATTGTCTGGTCTGTCACCAACCCTTCAATTTAGTTTCGACCTAGCACCAACACACCACTGGAGGTGAATATCATGATTCTACTAGTGCTTGATTCCTTTGGTTTTTCTCATGTTTTTGTTTTTTCTTATAGCTCTTTAGGAAAATTAAATGGCTTTCTAGTCATCTTTGTATATTCAGATACACTGTGATCCATCTAGTTCCATGCATAGAGATAATATGATTTTTCCAAGAACCTGAAGACGTCTATGGTTTCCACTTTTTGGCAAGTTGGGCCCTAGGTTTCAAAGACTAGGTAATCTCTTCAGTTCTTAGAGGCAATACATATTTTATTTACAAAAAAAAAAAGTATGGAGGATAGTGAGGAGGGAGAGTAGAGTGCAAAAAAAGAAAAGTGGATAAGTATAAAGTGTGGAGAGTGGAGAATGAAGAAAATGGAAAAATGGCTAAGTATGGGACACTGTCATTATGTAGGTCACAAAAGTGAGAGAGGGTCATTCTATAGAATGGGAGACTGCAGACCTGCATACCTAGAGATGTATGGAGAAAGGGTGAGGAGGTTCGCATCAAAATGTGAAATACACCTAAGGGAAATGGGGTGAGTAATTCCACAAAGAATATGAGACTAAATATGGCATGAAGAACCAAAAAAATAAGAATAAATGTTATTCCAAGAATCTAATAGAGGTTCCAAGAAAATAGACATGGTTCTGAAAATGAGCATGGTTCCAAGAAAATCTTAATTCTAATAAAAATTAATTGTGTTGCACATGGAAAAAATGGTCCTTGGAAGATTAGACAAATTTGTGGATATCTTGAGCATATGGACTCAAATTTTTAATCTGTAAAATGTGTAATAAATTTGAGACCGAGGGTTAAACAATGAACTGATAATCTACCAAAATATTCTTCTTCTAATATTGATTTTTTTTTTGTTATTACAAGAGCGAGAAGTCTAGTTAATAAATTTTTTTGATCAATATCTTGTTGATTAAGGTTGGTTGTCATTGATGTCAACCCTTGAAGAAATCCCCATAGCACGGAGGTTTGGGTAATGAACCCAAGTTTGTTTGATGTAAAGGTGACTCATTATTGTCTTGTCATGGTTGATAAGAAGTAAAGATGGATGAACTCCAAAGTGGTCCCCTTATGGTGAAAGCCCTCACAGGAAGACACTTTGCGGAGTGAGACAACCCATGCTTAATCGTGGAATAATGAGATGAAGGATAGTGATTTTTTTAGTGAAACTATCCTAGATGCATATTTCTTTTCATTCCATTTCTGGTGGTATGTGGAACGTCACATAACTCCTCACGGTTAGAGAGTTATGGCCATGTGAAGTTGGAGAACCCAGGTTTGGGTAATGGACCCAAGTTTGTTTGA
>JZKD02S1966527.1:32457-47750 GCA_000966675.3 Picea glauca
TGACGTGGGGCCCCCTTCTTGTCATGTCACATTCTCTACAGTTTCCTCCCCTGCCATCTGTTCTCCACTTGACCGTGTGATAGGGTTTGTTCCCTTTGGCCCCTCCTCATCCTCCAACATCTGTCCCGCTCCCTTCCACGCCAGCCTCCCATAAATAATGTGTTCCCCATTACCATTATATCTCGTCACCTTCACCCCTTTTTCTTGCCATGTGTGTCACCCCTGTTGTTTCCGTGATCACTCCCTTTCCTCGTTCCACATTAATCACACCAGTTCCTTCATGACCTATCTGTTAGTAACATTTCTTGTCCTGGACAAAAGAATATCCAGGTCTGCAGGTTGCACGAGGAGCGCCCAAGCACAACGCATAGAAGAAGTCCTTTTCGGACTTAAAATCAAGTGAGCAGGCAAAGTTATGGTGTCAACGGTCCGAATCCATCCATATGAGCAGATCAACGGTCGACGGGAAATCGTTGGTGGAAAAGTTGCGCCAAGATTAGGTGTGATGGATAGCGCCTATATTGTGTGCAGGGAAAGGTAGCAGTCGTCCATCCAGAGGACGCGTGGTGCGAGATCTAGTTGCGTCGACTTTTCAGCAGTCGCGAGTTCAAAGGGTGAAGGTTTCATGTCATTGCACATCTCGAAACCCCAAACCCCGAAGTGCCGAAAGTGCCCAAAGGCGGGCCCACAATATTGGGGGGGCAGTCATAGCTATCCGTCTGAAGCGGAAACCTGGCACACGATTAGGCTCCCTGCCTTTTCGCCCATCGCGGTTTCGAAGTGCAAAGAATATCCCCCTCATATCCCCGATGCGCGAAGTAAAAGGAGCATCTGGGACCCAGGCCCACAACATCACCGAGTGGATTCAGGGCCGTCAGATCTCAGAGGGATGCGTGGCACCAGATTGAGCCCTCTCAGTGTTTTGCTCATCATGATTTCAAAAGGCAGGGATTAGCTCCTCATATCCCCGATGCGCGAAGTAACGAGAGCCTCCGGGACCCGAGCCCACAGTATCACCGAGTGGATTCAGGTCCGTTAGAACTCAAAGGGATGCATGGTACCAAATTGAGCCATCTCAGTGTTTCTCTCATCACGATTTCAAAAGGCAGGGATTAGCTCCTCATATCCCCAATGCGCGAAGTAACGAGAGCGTCCGGGACCTAAGCCCACAGCATCATCGAGTGGATTCAGGGCCGTCAGATCTCAGAGGGACGTGTGGCACCAGATTGAGTCATCTCAACATTTCGCTCATCACAATTTCAAAAGGCATGGATTAGCTCCTCATATCCCGGATGCGCGAAGTAACGAGAGTGTCCGAGACCTAGGCCCACAACATCACCGAGTGGATTCAGGGCCGTCAGATCTCAGAGGGATGCGTGGCACCAGATTGAGTCATCTCAACATTTCTCTCATTGTGATTTCAAAAGGCAGGGATTAGCTCCTCCCCATTCGCGAACGCCGAAATCGCCTTGGGAATAAGCAAGGGGTCACAGCTCGTGGTCACTTGGAAAAGAAAGGAGCTGTGCAAAAGGAGGCAAAGGTGTCGGGGCTAGTCGTCGCAAGGATCGTTGTGATCACCATGCACCATCTGATGCGATATCGATCCTGGTTTTCGCTTGGAGTAAATGAAGATGAGAGCGAGTGGTTGAGACCTCCTTTCATTCATTAAGTGTGAGATATGGAGGGTCTGGCAGGCGGTCTTCTCGAGAGGGTCCTGTGTACTCATCTTTCAAAAGAAGCCATGTCAAGTTCTCGACTAGCCGGAGGAGGTCTTCACACGCTAGCTCGACGCTTAATGGCTCAACCACTCCCCTCACAAGAGACATGTGCAGTTAAGGTGGCGTCTGACAGGGATTATCCGTCCAAATTCAGTTGAAGGGACACCACGCCTTGAATGGCTGAACATGCCTCTGTTAAGTGAATTTTCCTGAGTATATAGACTCAGTCTTTGTATTTTGTAATCTATCGATGGTAGAGCGAAGCTCCCGAGGGTAAAGTTTTAGCACAGACTCTAGTTCTCTCGTTATGTATTGGTATGTAAGATTTCTTGTTTAATGACAGACAGTCTTCTCACTCCATCTAGTTTTCATCTTATGCTAAGAGAGTTCATGATCGACTGATTCGCACGAATTATGGCAATTATGTTATGATAAAGGATTTATTGCGGCGTTATTGTTTTCTCTAGTTTTATGCGTTTGAATGTAAGAAGATCTTGCATTTAAATGTCTTCTTCTATAGTCTGTTAGGAGCCTGATGTTTACAGCAGACCTTTACAGTTCTCTTATACAAGTCTTCCCCCTACTCACCCTTACTACAACTCACTGTCTGAAGTTACTTAAGACCTCGCTTGTCCATGCATGCCCGGCCTAGTTTCAGAGTTAGAACCACATCGTTCGAGTTAACCTCCATTTGATCACCCCATTAAACAAATCATGGCATAAATTGATGGGCGTCGGGCTCTGCTCCTGCTGCAATCCAAGGGTGACTTCCGACGCTAACATTTATGGCGCCATTACCGGGGACGAAGTTGAAGATTTTCCCTGGGCAGAACGACATTGAGCCTCTGATTCGAAAGGTGCATCAGACATCAAAGCCCTTCAAGATTGCTACTATGCACCTGGCAACTCCACTGTGGTGACTCCAAGGTTTCCACATTACTGTTTCAGTTGTGGCTACTGTTAGCACACCTGAAAGCTGATCCAAAGGAGCTTTCTCGAGAAGGTTTCAGCAGCTGCTTTCTCAGCCTGAGAAGCTTCCTGGGGTAACAAGAACATTAGAATCTGGCCTTTGATGGTGAACAAGGACCAGACATATTCGAAGCTGCGCATCTTTCACCTGGCAACTCCATGATTCAAGGATCGATTGGTGACTCCATTGGTTCGATATGGAGAAAATCCTTGCTCCCAAGTTTGCTCCTTTTAATTTTTCTGCTATTCCTGGTTTTCCTAATGTTGTCCCCTCTCTGAATGAATGGGGCGATTATTTGCCCATATTTGGAAAATGTGAAGAGGATGACCCTACACAGCACCTCAGTGAGTTTAATGAACTCATGTGTCAGTGGGAGATACATCATGAGGATGTATTACTTAAGATGTTCATGTTCTCGTTAGCAGGGGATGCACGTAAATGGTATCATTCTTTACCCCCTGCTAGCATTTCTTCACTCTCAGAGTTTCATGCAGCTTTCATCGCCTACTTTCAGGAGTTTTATCCCTCCGAGTTAATTTGTCATAACTGTGGTGAGGGATACCACAAATCTCTACAAAATGAAGTTATTTCTGACATAGGCTGTGAGGATAATCCTGATGACCTGGATCAGGAATCATTCTTTTCTCCTCCCCATTCGTCTGCATCTGAGGTGGGTTATGAAAGCGATGAATATCCCAGGGGGGAAGAGGATTCCCTAAGTGAGATGATGGAGCAGGTGAAATATCTTTCTGCTCTATTAGAAGGGTTGAAATATGAAGACTGTGCAGAGGATTTTCCAGCCGAGGAGGAAGAAGATGACCTGAATGAACTAGTGGAGCAGACGATATTCCCCACTCCCCAATGTGAAAAATTGGAATCTGAAGACAGTGAAGAGGATTTTCCAGTCTTCGAGGCAGATGATCTGAGTAGCTCTTTTGAAGAAATTATTGAAGATTTCTTGGATCCATTAGTATCTGCCCCCAATGAGCCTGTTGTCTCATATTTAAACAAAGAAGTCATTGTGGAAGAGGATTTCTCTTTCTTCCTTCATGAGATTTCCCATGATGTATTTACATTTGGGATTGAAGAGAAGGATTGGGAGACCATTCCCATTTCACAAGATGGGGGAGTGCACGGAAAAGAGGAGGAGGAACCAGAGGAACGGTTGAGCGCACATTTCTTTTTCTATCCAAAGCCAGTCAGCAAGCAACTACCACCCGAGATCAGTGAGCCTACGAAATTTTTCCACTCACCTGTGCTTATCAGAGATATTCATCCACAGGTGGACAACTGTGTAGCATAGGCGGTTGTTTGTCGCCAGTTTTCTGGGATTGGCCACTCATTCTATGACCCTGTCAGCAAGTACATGGAGTGGCATTTCCCCTATGCCTNCCCTGCTAGCATTTCTTCACTCTCAGAGTTTCATGCAGCTTTCATCGCCTATTTTCAGGAGTTTTATCCCTCCGAGTTAATTTGTCATAACTGTGGTGAGGGATACCACAACTCTCTACAAAATGAAGCTATTTCTGACATAGGCTGTGAGGATAATCCTGACGACCTGGATCAGGAATCATTCTTTTCTCCTCCCCATTCGCCTGCATCTGAGGTGGGTTATGAAAGCGATGAATATCCCAGGGGGGAAGAGGATTCCCTAAGTGAGCTGATGGAGCAGGTGAAATATCTCTCTGCCCAATTAGAAGGGTTGAAATATGAAGACTGTGTAGAGGATTTTCCATCCTGGGAGGAAGAATATGACCTGAATGAACTAGTGGAGCAGACGATATTCCCCACTCCCCAATGTGAAAAATTGGAATCTGAAGACAGTGAAGAGGATTTTCTAGTCTTCGAGGCAGATGATCTGAGTAGCTCTTTTGAAGAAATTATTGAAGATTTCTTGGATGCATTAGCATCTGCCCCCAATGAGCCTGTTGTCTCAGATTTAAACAAAGAAGTCATTGTGGAAGAGGATTTCTCTTTCTTCCTTCATGAGATTTCCCATGATGTATTTACATTTGGGATTGAAGAGAAGGATCGGGAGACCATTCCCATTTCACAAGATGGGGGAGTGCATGGAAAAGAGGAGGAGGAACCAGAGGAACGGTTGAGTGCGCATTTCTTTTTCTATCCAGAGCCAGTCAGCAAGCAACCACCACCCGAGATCAGTGAGCCTACGACAATTTTCCACTCACCTGTACTTATCAGAGATATTCATCCACAGGTGGACAACTGTGTAGCATAGGCGGTTGTTTGTCACCAATTTTCTGGGATTGGCCACTCATTCTATGACCCTGTCAGCAAGTACATGGAGTGGCATTTCCCCTATGCCTTGGAGCCACACTATTTCATCTCAACTCCATCCTGTAAGGAGGAGTTGAAGAGTGTAATCATTCTGCTGTCACGGTTACACCATCTGCTGATGATCATTGACAGAAGGAAGGAGCTTCTATCCAAGAAGCTGCTTGAATGGCTATGGTGGAAATCTGCTTTCACCTAGCCCCATGTAAAGTGTTTTATTAGTTTAGGATTGTATATAAATAATATCCTTTGAGCAAGTATCTTTATTTTGTTTCTTTTATTTTTTGGCTTGTATTTTCAGCAGCGGGATGTTTTGAGCCTAACTCCATAGCCCAATAGCAAGGCACTGAAACTGCAAAATGAGTCCTTAGAGCATCACAGGGACGAATCTATCCCCCATGGAGCCTAATGTTAATAACATTTCTTGTCCTGGACACAAGAATATCCAGGTCTGCAGGTTTCATGAGGAGTGCCCAAGTGCAACGCATAGAAGAAGTCCTTTTTGGAATTAAAATCAAGCGAGCGGGCAAAATTATGGTGTCAACAGTCCGGATCCATCCATATGAGAAGATCAACGGTCGGTGGGGAATCGTTGGTGGCAAAGTTGCACCAAGATTAGGTGTGATGGATAGCACCTATATTGTGTGCAGGGAAAGGTAGCAGTCGTCCATCCAAAGGACGCATGGTGCGAGATCTAGTCGCATCAGCTTTTTGACAGTCGCGAGTTCAAAGGGTGAAGGTTTCATGTCGCTGCACATCTTGAAACCCCGAACCCCGAAGCGCCGAAAGCGCCCAAAGGTGGGCCCACAATATCAGGGGGGCAGTCACAGCCGTCCATCTGAAGTGGACACCTGGCGCATTATTAGGCTCCCTGCCTTTTCGCCCATCGCGGGTTCGAAGTGAAAAGAGAAGCTCCCTCATATCCTTGATGCACGAAGTAACGAGAGCGTCCGGGACCCGGGCCCACAACATCACCGAGTGGATTCAGGGCCGTCAAATCTTAGAGGGACGTGTGGCACTATATTGAGCCGTCTCAGCGTTTCACTCATCGCAATTTCAAAAGGCAGGGATTGGCACCTCATATCCCCAATGCGCGAAGTAACGAGAGCATCCGGCACCTGGGCCCACAGCATCACCGAGTGGATTTAGGGCCGTCATATCTCAGAGGGACGCATGGCACCAGATTGAGCTGTCTCAGTGTTTCGCTCATCGCGATTTCAAAATGCAGGGATTAGCTCCTCATATCCCCGATGCGTGAAGTAACGAGAGAGTCTGGGACCCGGGCCCACATCATCACTGAGTGGATTCAGGGCCGTCAAATCTCAAAGGGACGTGTGGCACCAGATTGAGTTGTCTTGGTGTTTCACTCATCGCGATTTCAAAAGGCAGGGATTAGCTCCTCATATCCCCGATGCACGAAGTAACGAGAGTGTCCGAGACCCGAGCCCACAGCATCACCAAGTGGATTCAGGGCTGTCAGATCTCAGAGGGCCATGTGGCACCAGATTGAGCCATCTTGGTGTTTCACTCATCGCGATTTCAAAAGGAAAGGATTAGCTCCTCCCCATTCGCGAAAGCCGAAAGTTCCTTGGGAATAAGCCCGGGGTCACAGCCTGTGGTCACTTGGAAAAGAAAGGAGTTGTGCAAAAGGAGACAAAGGTGTCAGGGCTAGTCGCCGCAAGGATCGTTGTGATCACCATGCACCATCTGATGTGATCTCGATCCTGGTTTTCACTGGAGTAAATGAAGATGAGAGCGGGTGGTTGAGACCTCCTCTCATTCATTAAGTGTGAGATATGGAGGGTCTGGCAGGCAGTCTGCTCGAGAGGGTCCTATGTACCTGTCTTTCAAAAGAAGCCATGTCGAGTTTTCGACTAGCTGGAGGAGGTCTGCACACACTAGCTCAACAGTTAATGGCTCAACCGCTCCCCTCACAGGAGCCATGCACAGTTAAGGTGGCGTCTGACAGGGATTATCTGTCCAAATTCGGCTGAAGGGACACCACGCATTGAATGGTTGAACATGCCTCTATTAGGTGAATTTTCCTGATTATATAGACTCAGTCTTTGTATTTTTTAATCTATCGATGGTAGAGCGAAGCTCCCGAGGGTAAAGTTTTAGCACAAACTCTAGTTCTCTGGTTATGTATCGGTATGTAAGATTTCTTGTTTAATGACAGACAGTCTTCTCACTCCATCTAGTTTTCATCTTATGCTAAGAGAGTTCATGATCGACTGATTCGCACGAATTATGGCAATTATGTTATGATAAAGGATTTATTGTGGCGTTATTTTTTTCTCTAGTTTTCTGCGTTTGAATGTAAGAAGATCTTGCATTTAAATGTCTTCTTCTACAGTCTGTTAGGAGCCTGATGTTTATGGCAGACCTTTGCAATTCTCTTATACAAGTCTTCCCCCTACTCACCCTTACGACAACTCACTGTCTGAAATTACTTAAGACCTCGCTTGTCCATGCATGCCCGACCTAGTTTCAGAGTTAGAACCACAGCATTCGAGTTAACCTCCATTTGATCACTCCATTAAACAAATCATGACATAAACTGATGGGTGTCGGGCTCTGCTCCTGCTGCAATCCAGGGGTGACTTTCGACGCTAACACTATCCATTAGACCGTTCAGTTGATCTAGGTGGCGCCATGAGAAGACCTCCACGTCCCATAGGTCAGAGTTGACCTGGATTGTTCCCGATCCCAAGAAAGCAGTTATTGAAGTTGTTGGAGGTGGTTAGACATCGTCTCCGCCATAAATGGAAAGTTTGGCAAAGGATTAAAATCCGATCGATTCATCTGCAGGACAGTTAGGAGTCTGATTGCATTTGTCATAAGTGCACGATCATCCAGAGTCTGCATGCGCAGACTACCAGAAGACATGCAGACGCAATGTTTTTAATGCAGTGTCTCGTTTTCGCTGTTGTTGTTTTGTTTTGAGTATATGTAGGTGTTTTCACCATTTTGTAATCTATCGATGGTTGATCTAGGCTCCCGATTGTAAATTTTTAACGAAGCATTGGTTGCTCTGGTTATGTATTGGCACTTGAGACTTCTTGCCTTATGAATGTCAACTTCTTTCCATCTCTTTGTTTACACTATGTTAGAACAACTCAAAATTGGAGGATCCAGTCGAGTTGCGCTATTATAGGATGATGTAGGTTGGATCACTGTAATAGTTGCATTGTCTCTAATCAGTTCTTGTATTTTCTCAATGCTGAATGATTTGGAATTGGAGGATCCAATCAAGTCACCCTTAAGTTCCCCGAAACTCAGAACCAAGAGGATATTGTATTCTGAGTTTTTCGTCCTCAAGCTGCTGAAAGGCCTGATGCCCGAGGAATTATTGCTCACTCACCTCACCAAGTCTTCCACCTGCTCATTTTACAATCAACTCACTGACGGAAGTTAGATCAAGACCTCCTTTGTTCTTTACATACCAGGCTTGGTCCCTGAGTTAGAGTGATACCTTCCTGGGTCTCTACCCATTTGATCACCCATTAAATTTATTCATGACATAAACTAATGGGCGTTGGGTTTTTCTCCTGTAGAAATCCAGGAGTGACTTCTAGCGCTAACATTTATGGCACCGCTTTCGGGGACGAAGTTGAATATTTTCCCCGGGATTGAATGACAATGATTAACTAATTCTGAAGGTGCATCAGATAGCATAACTATCAAGATTGCTACTGTGCACCTGGCGACTCCACTGATGCGACTCTGCTGGGCGACCCCACTGGTTCCAAGCCATAAGCGACTCCATTGTTTCAGCCATGGCTTCTAGAGGCAGACACATAAGGTATACTTCTCAGTTGTCATTAGCGCCACCTGAAGCTAACCCAGAGAAGATCATCAGAAAGGGAAATTCCTCTGAAGGCGATACTTCTACTGCTAAAACAGGTATTTCTGGTGATTTTCATGATTTTGTAGAAACTCCAACCCCTTCATTTCATCCTGTTTTATTACCGTCTGTCGGAGTTTCTCGTAGTCTAAATTTCGGGAGTGTTCCTGCTGGATTCTCTCCTCCTGGTCTCAAATTAGTAGGAGAAACTCTTGTCACTCCCCTCTCCCCCGAGGTGGTACCCTGGTTCAGACCCAATGCCTCTGAACATTCTCTTACTCCGGGTTTTACTACCCCTCCTCCTGTTATTACTGTTGTTGAGGGAAGGGAAATTTTGGTGCCTTTGAGCCCGCAAGCCTGCTCTCCAGATTTGTTGCAGTTCCCCTCCCATTCTTTAACCTTAGCTCTTGTCTTTCCGTTTTGAACCTCATCTCCTCCTAGTTCCCCCACATATATTGTTCCTATGGCTGGTGCTAATCCCCCTCTAAATAGAATGGACACCATAGTAGCTGCCATATATGCTCCCTTAATCCTACCTCAACCTGTGAATCCTCTCCCTACTGGAGATTACCTTAAATATATGCCCAAGTTCACTGGGGAAGAGGACATAACTGTAGAAGAGAACCTGGTTGCTTTCTACAGTTATGCAAACAACCTGAACATTGAAAATGAAGATGTCTGGATGACAGTCTTCATCCAGAGCCTGGACAGTGAGGTGAGGAAGTGGTTTAGGAGATTGCCCCCCGGATCTATTGCTGGGATTGAAGCTCTAGATAGTGCTTTCCTGAGGCAGTGGGGAGATAAGAAGGATTTCATGTATTACATGACAGAGTTCGGGTCTTTCAAGAAAATGGAAGGAGAGTCTGTCTCAGACTTCTCCAAAAGATTCAATAAGATGTATAATAAGATCCCTGTTGAGATAAAGCCCATAGAGGCCTCTGCAAAAATTTCTTATGCTAGTGCATTCGACCCTGACTTTTGTCTTCTATTTAGAGAAAGAAGAGCTACCTCCCTAGATCAAATGCAAGATGCAACCATAGAGGTGGAATCTAATGTATTGGCAGTTGATAGACTGAGGAATAAGACTGATGCAGACAAGAGAAAGGGAAGATCTGAAGCCTTAGCTTCTGGCACCTCTGTGCCTCACCCTCAAGTGGATGAGTTGACCAAGATAGTGAAGTCTTTGTCTGCAGATATGGAGAAAATGAAGGTGGAGGGAAAGAAGGCATATAGAAGTCCTCAATGTCGAAAACAAAGGAAGCTTCAGGAGGCCAAACAATATTTCTCCCCTGACTATGCAAAGAGACTAGAGAGGAAGAGATAGAGAAGACCAAAAAATTTAGCCCCCTCTTCAAAATAATTTTGTGGTTGATGAGGAAGAAGGGGAAACAAACGGGTTTGATCCCGAAATCCACCACTTTGGAGAAATTCCTTCGTTCCCTCATCTCACTCAATTAGCATACGAGGAATCTCTCATGGACAGTCAGCTAAATGAACTTAGCAAGGGAGACCAGGCTAGAAGCAACCAAAGCAGGTACAACCTGAGGTCCAAGGAAAAGATAGGAGCACCTGATGTTCCTGAACAACTCAGTAGAACAGAGAAACCTATTAATAAAGTAGCAGACAACCATGAAGGTAAGAAGGCCCAACCCCTCTCTCCAATGGTCCAGAGTCATGTTCTTGAAGTAAGAAAAATCCCAAAGCTTACATCTTCTTTTAACTTTGAGCATGAAATTCAGAAAATTAGAATCCTTGTGCCCCTCTCTGAATTGATCAAACATGAAGTGTTCAAAAAATGCCTCTTTGAGTTATTACAGTATGAAGCCTCATGCCTTCCCACAGATTCCATCAATTTGCAAGATGAAAAGCCTGCAGTCATTCTCGGTCCTATGGTAGAAGACATGAATTATTCATCCCCTCCCTTCTACACATCCTTGAACATACATGACAAGGTACTGCACAACTATTTGATGGATTCAGGGGCTTCCCACAACCTCATGCCCAAAACTGTCATGGAAGAATTAGGACTAGAAGTCACCAGAGCCTATCATGACCTCTATTCTTTTGACTCCAGGAAAGTTCAATGCCTAGGAGTCATCAAAGACCTATTCGTAACCTTGTTTCAATTGCCCATGAAAAGTGTGGTCATGGACATTGTAGTGGCCGATGTCCCCCCCAAGTTTGGTATGTTGTTATCAAGATATTGGATAAAAATACTGGGGGGAACTCTGCAGATGGACCTAACCTATGCTACTATTCCTGTGTTTGGAGGAGAACATAGGAGATTATACAGAGAAGCCCAGCTGGCCTATACAATCAGTGATGAAGCCAATCCTACCAACCATCCTATATTTGTCCTTGATACTAATTTAGGTTCCAGTCTACTGCAACTCACTAATGCTCCCGAGCCTCTTCTAAAAATCAGAAAGAAACCCACCACTTCTCATGAATTTTCTTCCCCCGTCACCTCTATCTAGAAAATGTCTTTTGATGGAGCCTCTTCCAGGGAAGGCACTGGTGCCGGAGTATTTTTTGTGTCACCTGCTCAAGAAACCATATCTCTATCATACAAGCTAGAATTTGAAACAACCAACAATGTGGCAGAATATGAAGCGCTTGTTCTAGGATTAAGAGCTGCAAAGGAAATGGGAATTCAGGAGGTAGCAGTATTCGGGGATGCAGAATTGATAGTCCAGCAGATCAGAAGCACTTATCAGGCCAAGCATCCTTGACTCAGGAATTATAGAAATGAGGTATGGGACCTAATCAACAGTTTCTTCTCAACATTTAACATTTCTTGCGTCCCAAGAGAGAAGAATGCAGTGGCAGATTCCTTGGCTACAACAGTGAGCAATTTCAAAGTGCCCTTGCCACCTAAGTTCAGATATGATGTAGAAGTAAAATACAAGCCCTCCATACCTGACAATGTCAAACATTGGAAGGTATTCGAGGATGATCTTGAGATCAAAAGATTCTTGGAGACTGTTGAAGAATTTTCAGAGATGCATATTGACCAAGACTTTGTTTCTGAAGAAAGGCCTGATGGTGGTAATTTTCTGAGTATGATTGCAGAGCGTGACATTGTGCAGATGCCCACTAATCATATTCCAAGAGGATTGGTTCCTTTGGAAAGACTTTTTGATAGAAATGATGCAGCATTAAAAGGGAAAATCTCAGAGGATGATGTTGATACAACTCGATACAACATTGGCACCGAGAATGAACCCAAGTTTGTCAGATTGTCAAGGAATCTGACAAAGGAACAGAGGGATGAATACGCTGAACTATTGAGGGAGTTTGCTAATTTTTTCTCCTAGACCTATGAATATCTCAAAACTTATGACACTTCCATCATTGAGCATAAAATCTCGTTGAAAAAGGAGGCGAAGCCATTTAGGCAGAAGCTAAGACATATCAATCCTATGTTGCTACCTATCATGGAGAGAGAATTGAAGAAGTTGTTGCATGCCTAGATCATCGTGCCATTGAGATATTCAGAGTGGGTGGCCAATTTGGTCCCAGTAAGGAAGAAGGATGGAGAAATCAGACTCTGTGTAGATTTTAGAAACCTGAACAGGAGCTCACAGAAGGACAATTACCCCTTGCCAAAGATGGAACATATATTGTAGAGGGTAACAGGGGCATCTAGGATATCCATGATTGATGGCTTCTCTGGCTATAATCAAATCTCTGTTCTGCTTGAGGACAGAGAAAAGACGACATTTACCACTCCATGGGGCACATTCATGTATGCTAAAATGCCTTTTGGGTTAATGAATGCAGGGGAAACGTTTCAATGAGCCATGGACATAGATTTCATTGGGGAAAAGGATAAGTTTGTGATCATCTATCTGGATGACATAACAGTCTTTTCCAAATCTGATAAAGAACACTGTTGTCATCTCATGAAAGTTTTTATGAAATGCAGGAGTTTTGGCCTCTCATTGAATCCCAAAATATCTATGTTCTCCATGAAGGAGGGAAGGTTACTGGGCCACATAGTATCAGCAGAAGGAGTCAAAATTGATCCTAGAAGAGTTGAAGCAATCCAAGCCTTGGCAATCCCAAGATCTAGGAAAGAAGTCCAGTCTTTCCTTAGTAATATTAATTTTCTAAGGAGGTTTGTTTCTAACTTTGTTGAGGTGGTAAATCTTATAACAGCCATGTTGAGAAAGAAAAATGAAGTGAGGTGGACCTCTGAATCTCGAAATTCCTTTGAGAAGATAAAGAAGGCCTTCACAGGAGCTCCTATGCTTATCAGTCCTGATTACTCAAATGATTTCCTTATTTTCTCTTTTGCCTCATCTGACACAGTGACTGCTATTTTATTACAAACAAATGAGGCCGGGCTAGAGCAGCCTATTGCCTATTTTAGCAGAGCCCTAAGGGATGTTGAGGTCAGGTATGACATTATGGAGAAGCAGGCCTATGCCCTGGTAAATTCTCTCAAAGCCTTTAGAACCTATGTCATGCAGTCAAAAATCATTGCCTATGTCCCCTCGACTGTTGTTAAGGACATTCTTATTCAGCCTGATATAGACGGGAGGAGGAGTAAGTGGATAGCCAAGATCCTTGAGTTTGACTTGGAAATAAGGCCTATCAAATTAATCAAAGGTCAAGGTTTAGCCAAGTTGTTGGCTAAAGCAAATTACAAAGCTTTGGGGGTAGGTTTCATCAATGAATGCTCAGAAAATCGACAGGATCAGTTGTCTGATGTGGACCCTCAAGCAGAACCCACGTTGGCTCGATGTCCTTGGTATAAGGATGTCATATATTTTCTGCAAGAGTTGCGACCTCCAGATGGCCTGCAAAGAAACAAGGCAAGATCTCTAAAGATCAAAGCAGTCAGATACTGCCTTGTCAATCAAGTTTTATATTGGAAAGACCCCCTGGGGGTGATTTTGAAATGTATGAATCCACAAGAGGTTGATAGGATCATTGTTGAATTTCACAGCAGCCTATGTGGAGGGCATCACTTCTGGAAGACCATAGCCTACAAAATCCTCAGGGATGGGTACTACTGGCCCACCTTATTCACTGATGTCTGTAGAAAGGTCAGAGCCTGCATCAAATGCCAAAGATTTTTAGGAAAGCAACAGCTTAAATCTCTGCCTTTAAAGCATGTAGTTGTTTCGGGACCTTTCCAACAATGGGGCCTAGACTTTATTGGAGAAATCCACCCTACTTCCAATGGGCAGCATAGATGGATCCTAACTGCCACAGATTTCTTTACTAAGTGGATAGAAGCTATTCCCACCAGGAGTGCTTCCCACAAGGTAATCATTGGATTCCTGGAGGACCTCATCATAAGATTCAGCTGCCCAAGCAAAATTGTCACTGATAACACAACCTCTTTCAAGGCTTATCCATTAGCCAAGTTCTGTGAGCAATTTGGGATCAAACTGATTCACTCCACCCTATATTATCCTCAAGGCAATGGTTTAGTAGAGTCCTCCAACAAAAGCCTAATAAGGATCATCAAAAGACTGTTGGAAGACAATAAAAAGGCCTGGGATTCAAAGTTGAAATTCACTCTATGGGCCAATCGAGTGACCACAAAGAGATCTATAAGAATTTCCCCTTTCCAATTGGTTTATGCAGCAGAAGTTGTTTTCCCTTCTCAGCTAGCCATTCCTGTAGCAAATTTCTTCCAAGATTATCAAGAAGAGCCTGATGATATGATCAGAAGAATTCATCAACTCATAGAGGTTCGGCAGGCCAGAGAGCAAGTAATGAATAGAATTCAAGACCAGCAGCAGAAGATCAAGCAAGCTTTTGACAAAAAGCCCAAGAAGGAAGAGTTTCATGTAGGAGACCTGGTGCTGAAATGGGATGCTCCTAAACAAGACAAGGGCAAACACGACAAATTTGAAACCCTATGGGTCGGGCCCTTCAAAATATCTGAAGTATTTTCAAATAATACCTACATGTTGCGAGATTTGAAGGATCAAGAAGTTTTCAATGGCCCTGTGAATGGGCATTTCCTGAAAAAATGTTTTTCTTGAGCCGCACATGGCTCATTTGTGGTTGTATATATTGTTTTCTTTTACCTTTAAGTTTAAATAATGACTCCATAGCCCAAAGGCAAGGCACTGAAGCTACAAAAGAGTTCTCGGCAGCCTACAGGGGGCGTGTCATCCCCCATGGAGCCTAATGTTAGTACATAATCATGTAGGGGGTGCTCTCCTGAAAGAAGCGTCCCCTTGGGCAAGAAAGAGATTCATAAAACCCATTTTTCCAAATTTTAGAGGATGGGCACGTCATTTTAATGGGCAAGCAGTTTTGGATGGCTGAGATATGTCCGCCTAGATCTACGGCTGAGGTTTCATTCCAGAGCCCCCTCGCCATTCTGTCTTTAACAGGGGGGTCCGGAATTGGGCACGCATCTCTCAAACGATCGATATTGAGGTGCCTAGATTAATGGCACTCAAGCGATTTTGAACCCCCTCTACCATTTTTCCTT
>JZKD02S1966538.1:0-23968 GCA_000966675.3 Picea glauca
GAGATTTTTCGGAACATGGTTTTTGTTGATGGTTTTCTATTTCCGATTAAGGAATGAGGGTTGTTGACTAATCCAGGTCATTGGGTTAGGGTTTTGGATGTCATTGGATCCTATATGTATATTGTATTGTAAAAAATGTATCACTATGAATAAATATAGAATATGTTGGTTTTCCCGATTTTGGGTTTCCAGTGGAAAAATATCTGTGTAATGTGTGTATTTACCATTGTATATTTTCTATTCTTTTATTGAAAATCTATTTGCAATAAAATATTGTACAGGGTTAAAATCTACAATGACATTCTAAAATGCAAGGAAAAACACATTTGTTATACATGCCAGATTATTCACAACACAAGCATCGAATAACAATGAAACAAAGACACAATTGAGAGGAGATGTGTTGTTGCGTAATATAACGTGTGTAATGCTAATTAATTAAAGTGGAAACAATGATTTATGCCTAACATCTCATGTGAAAAATAAAGAGAAAAGGCTTACGGAAAAAATAAGAAAAAAAACTAACATTGTCCATTTTAACCCTAAATGTTTCAAGCATCGAGAGGATTGTATTTGATTTATTATTATTCCCCGATGAGAGTAGGTGAAGTGGGTGAGTTTGACATAGTAAATATGCACGATCAATTACTTAGTGAATTTAAAAAAATAAATACCCAACAACAAGTCTTTGATGAATTTCACTAAATAAATACCCAACAACAAGTTCTAGGTGAATTCGACGCAATACATAACCCTAGTGAATTTGGAAAAATAAAAACCTTGTTGTGAGTCCTCATTGATACAAAATCAAATAAGATGATTATATTAATGTCCAACAAATAACCACAATAATAGGCGAATAGGAATCGAAACATACAACCAATGGAACACAAAGTGGGAGTGCATTGTTAGGTTGTTATATTCTTTGCAATGAAAGTCTAGTCGAGGTAGATCGACTGACGGTCAAAGGTCGAGGTGGATCAATAGCAGTCAAGGTTGAGGTTGATCGACAACAATTCAAAGGTTGAGGTAGTTGACCGGGTAAAGTTGAAGTCGAAGATATCAACATCAAGTCAACCAACAAGAGGTTAAAGTGTGGGTGTGAGACGACCGACTAGAGACCGAATGAAGGTCGACTAGTAATATGACTTGGAGTCGACTATAATAGAATCCTAGTATTTGTGGGATTTGTAGCCAATGTTCGACATTGATCTGTAACCATTTTTGGGCGCCAAGTCTTTAGGGTTTTTCCTATTGTAAATCCTATAAAGAGGCGTGTTGTAAGGCCATAAAGCCTAATGCAAAATATGCTAATGCACGAGCAAATCGTAGGTTGTTGGTCATGTATATGTAAGTTGGATTGGCTACAAGGTTGTTCTTGCATAGACAAGAGAGTATGATGTCGATTATGTCTTAGGTGTGGACCAAGGTTATATATGTAACCTTTTATTCAGATTGAATAAGACAACAAGAGAGCAAAACACTCAAAAAAATTTGGTTTTCCTGGTTTGGGTTTCCAGGGTAAAATCTTTGTGTACTGTGTGATCACTTTGTCATTTGTGTTCTTGATTAAATTATTCTTCTCTTCTACTAGGTTTAGTATGGAAGTGTATCTCATTTCCTGACAAGCAGTATCATAGTTTCTCTGAAAAGTGGTATCAAAGCGAAGTTCTACTCTAACAAGTGGTATCAAAGCTGTGTTATGCTTTGGTGAGTGAATCAGATATTGATTTACCAATATTGGATCTAAGAACTAAACCCTAGGTATAGTAAGATTTGTAAGTCATAGATTGTGTTAAAGATCATGGTAAAGAATGTCGAGCAGTTCAAGAATCTACATAGAAAAATTCAATGGCCAGAATTTTGAGCTTTGGAAGCTTAAAATGGAAGATCTTCTTGTAGATCGAGAACAATGGACAATGTTCTGTTCAGGTACCCAACCGACAAGCATGTCGATGGAAGAATGGGAGAAACTCGAAAGAAGAACAAGAAGTACGATTCGACTTTGTCTTGCACATTCGGTACTGTTGAATGTCTCAGGTGAAGATTTAGCTAAGAAACCGTGGGACAAGATGGGAAGCTTATACCAGTCGAAATCTCTGGTAAATAAGTTATTTCTCATAAAGAAACTGTATCTTCCAAGAATGAGTGATGGCAGTTCAGTGACTGAGCATTTAAATGCGTTTAACACCACTTTAATCCAATTATCGTCTGTGAATGTTAAGATCGTTGAGGAGGAGAAGTGTATCAACCTATTATGTTCTTTTCCAAACTCTCGGGATAACTTAGTCGTGGCTATTCGGAGTAATACAACCACACTATCACTAGAGGACATGGTTGCTTCTTTATTGTCGAAAGAAATGAGAAGGAAGAACATAGAAGGATTGACCAAATATGCTCTAGTAGTGAGAGGTTGACTGGTAGACAAAGATAAAGGCAGATTCTTAGGTAGAAAGTTCAATTCGAAGGGTAGATCTAAATCCCCGGTTCAGTCGATGCGAAGATGCTGGAAATGTGGTAAAGCTGGGAATTATAAAAATGTCTGTAAGTCGAAGGAAACAAAAGTTAGTGTTGGATCCGATGAGAAGTAGTCGACTGAGAGAAAGATGATCTCGGATAAAGGAGGTGATGTGTGTTTGTCGTCGATTAGTACAAAGTCGAATCAATATGTTTGGTTGATCGAATCAGGACCATCCTATCATATGACACCACATAGAAAATGGTTTCACGAGTATGAACGATATGATGGAGGTGACGTGTTCTTGGGGGATGACTCAACAACCAAAATTGTCGGACGAGGAAGAGTTCGATTGATACTGCAGGATAGGAGGAAAATATCTCTTCCAGGTATTCTACACATTTAGAGTTTGGCAAGAAACCTGATATTTGTTAGCAAGATGAGTGACGCAAGTGTGCATACTCTATTTCAGAAGGATATGTGCAAGATGTTCAGAGCTGCGATGGTCTTAATGAAATGAGTTCAGATTGGTACCCTATACAAGTTGTTAGGGAATGTCGACTAGACTAGATGCAACAACATCATTGCTTATGAAATTGACTCAACTCGAGCTAAGTCGGTACAAATCGACTCGACAAGACATGATAAAATCGACCTGACCAGGCTATGGCACGAGAAGATGGGACACATTGGAGAAAAAGGACTTCAAGCTATGCACAACAAAGGTATGGTCGAAGGGTTGCCTAAATATGGTTTAGAGGTCGAATTTTGTGAACATTGCATATATGGAAAACAAAGTTAGGTGAGGTTCCCATCTGCAATGACAAGGGGAAATGGGATTCTAGAACTGGTTCATAGTGATGTGTTTGGCCCAATTACAGTGCCTTCACTTGGTGGATCCTTGTAGTATGTGTCCTTCATATATGATTTTTCTAGAAAGACATGGATATTTTTCTCGAGGAAGAAATCAGAGGTTTTCGAGAGATTTAAGGAGTTTAAAGCTCTTGTGAAAAACTAGACAAAGAAAAGGATTAAAGTGTTGAGAACTGACAATGGTGGTGAATTCCATGGAAAATAGTTTGATCAATTTTGTAAGCAGTGTGGCATAGCACGCCAAAATATCACACCATATACCCCACATAAAAATGGAGTTGCCGAGAGAATGAACAAAACATTGATGGATAAGGCAAGGAGCATTCTTAGTGGTGCTCGACTCACACAAGAATTCCGGGCGGAGGTAGTCGACACTACAAGATATCTGATGAATATATCTCCTTCATCGACGTTAGTCGACACGACTCCACATGAGGTATGATCAGGTAAGAAGCTTTCGGTCGCACATCTCAAAGTATTTGGTTGTGATGCATTTGTGCATGTTCCCAAGGAAAAGAGGAGCAAGTTGGACAAGAAGACAATCAAATGTATTTTCATTGGATATAAAGAAGGAATGAAAGGATATAATCTTTGGGAGCATGCATCAAAAAGAACAATGTACAATCAAAATGTGGTATCAAAGAAGTCATAGGTAAGTCTGATCCTAATGAAGTTGTTAAGACTGAGAATAATCCCAAGATGGTGCGGTTTGAACTGAGGAACGAAGAAGATGATTCAGATGAGTCGACTTAATCTAAGGAAGAGGTGGAACAAAAGACTCTAGTAGTAATTACGAGGTTATAAAGAATAAGAAAACTAGTCGAAAGGTATAGATAGCTTGACTTATGTTTCGCATTTGTGCTAACTTCCATCAATGATGAGGCCAAGTCGGTTAGTGAGACAGTCGACTCAACAAAGGGTAAACTATGGAAGGATGCCATGGTTGAAGAGATGGAATCCTTGCACAAAAATGAGACATGGGATTTAGTCAAGTTACCTATTGGAAGAAAGCCCGTCGGTAGCAAATGGGTATTCAAGAAGAAGATGAATGACGCAGGACAAGTTGAGAAGTTCAAAGCTCGACTACTAGCGAAAGGTTATTCCCAAGTCAAGGGAGTCGGCTTTGGTGAAATTTTTCCCCCTATTGAAAAACTAACTTCCATTAGAGTACTAATGTCTCTGGCTACAACATTCGATCTGGAAATAGAACAAATGGATGTGAAGACAATGTTCCTACATGTGGACCTAGAAGAATAAATCTACATGAAACAAACTGAAGGATTTGTATTCAAGGGCAAGCAAGAGTTGGTGTGCAAACTGAAAAGATCCCGCTACGGTCTAAAGCAATCGCCAAGGATGTGGTACCAAAAGTTTGACACATACATCCTAAGTTTGGGAATTGTGAGAAACAAAGTTGATCACTGCATATATTCCAAGGAAGAAGGTGGGTGTTTCATATATGTAGCTTTGTATGTCAATAACATGTTGTTGATTGGAAACAACATGGATGAAATAAAGGAGGTGAAAAAGCAACTATCCTCCAAGTTCAATATGAAGGATCTTGGTGCAACTAACTTCATTCTAGGAATGGAGATTAAGAGAGATCGAGCCACTAGAAATCTCTGGTTGAATCAGACGAAGTATATTGAAACAATGAAGGTGTCAATTCCCGTGGGAGCAAGGCTAAATGTTGAATAGTGTCCAAAGACACATGAAGAAATAGAGGACATGCCATGTGTTCCCTATGCAAGTGATGTTGGTAGTCGAATATATACGATGGTCTGCACTTGACCAAACATTTCCCATGCAGTGGGAGTGTTGAGCAGGTACATGTCGACACATGGAAAGGAGCACTGGACAATTGTCAAGAGAGTATTCATGTATTTGTGTGTCACAAAGGACTATGCTATATGCTACCAAGGAAGACATGGAGGTGATAGTGGTAAATTAAATGTACATGGCTTTGTCGACGTCGACTGGGTTGGAGATCTGGGTCGATGGAGGTCGACCAATGGATATGTCTTCAAAATGTTCGGTGGAGCAATAAACTGGATGAGTAAGTGACATGCAGTCGTAGCCTTGTTAACAATAGAAGTTGAATACATTGCGACCACTCATGGAAGAAAAGAAGCCGTATGGCTGCAAAGGATGTGTTCAGGAATCAGGTTTGAGCAGAGAGTTATGAAGGTGAGTTGCAACAGTCAAAGCACAATATTTATAGCAAATAACTCTACTTATCATTCGAAGACTAAGAACATTGATGTACAATACCATTTCGTAAGAAATATGGTGGAAAGTAACAAGGTGTTATTGGAGAAAGTAGACATGTTGGAAAACATAATAGACTCGTTGACCAAGTCTGTGAGTGTTGTAGATTTCTCTTGGTGCAGAGAGGCAATGGGCATTGCTTCCCTGGGTCTGTGAATGAAAGTTCATGAATCTCCTGTTTCAACAGAGAAGACAATAAGTGGGAGAATGTTGGGTTGTTATATTCTTTGCAGTGAAAGTCTAGTCGAGGTAGATCGACTAACGGTTGAAGGTCGAGGTGGATCAACAACAGTCAAGGTCGAGGTGTATTGAGAACAAGTCGAAGGTTGAGGTAGTCGACCGGGTAAAGTCGAATTCAAAGATATAGACGACAATTCAACCAAGAAGAGGTCGAAGTGAAAGCGTGAGACGACTGACTATATACCGAATGAAGGTCGACTGGTAATACAACTTGGATTCGACTGTAACAAAACCTGAGATTTGTGGGATTTGTAGCCAATGATCTGCATGGATCTGTAACCATTTTTAGGCACTAAGAATTTAGGGTTTTTCATGTTGTAAAGCCTATAAAGAGGTGTGTTGTAAGGTCGTAAATGCTAATGCAAAATATTGTAATGCATGAGTAAATTGTAGGTTGTTGGTCATGTAGATGTAAGCCAGATTGGCTACAAGGTTGTTCTTGCATAGGAAAGAGGGTACGATGTTGATTGTGTCTTAAGTGTGGACCAAGGTTAGACATGTAACCATTTATTCAGATTGAATAAGATCACAAGAGAGCATAATGATCAAGGAATGTTGGTTTTCCTGGGTAAAATCTCTATGTACTGTGTGATTGCTTTGTCATTTACTTTCTTGATTAAATTATTCTTCTATTATGATAGGTTTAATGTGGAAGTGTGTCTCATTTCCTTACATGCACAGATAGTGCTTATAGCTACATTAACATCAAAATTCAACGATCTAAGAACATAGTTAAATTACCATCTCAAGGGAAGAAATAGGCACATAAATAAAATGATTACATAGGTGAAAATTCATCAAGAACATGTCAAAAGGATGTCTAAACCTACACTATAAGTCGACGTTGAAATACTAGGGAGAGAATAAGAAGAATTATTCTCATTTGAATCATTAATCATCATGAAGGGGTCAATATGTTATCTAAGAAGGTCATTTGGAGAGTATCTATCATTGATATGGCTTGGTTGTGCTATCCTTGGGGGTATCTTGGAGGGAGCCCTATATCAAGGAGACCCATCATTCATAACAATGAAGGTTACATGGAAGTAACTCCAAGCGAACGACCGGGTGCTTGAGGAATCCTAGACAATAATACCTAATAAATTTCCTAAGAAGATCATTTGGAGAGTAACTAACATTGGTATGGTTCGATTGTGCTATCCTTGGGAGTATCTTGGAGGGATCCCTATATTGAGGAGACCCATCATTTATAACAATTGAGGTTGCATGGAAGAAACTCCTAGTGGATGGTCGATTTCTTAAGGAAGCCTATAAGGTAGTACTCAATACATTGCTTAAGAATATCATTTGGAGAGTAACTAGCTTCGATATCACTTGGTTGTGTTATCCTTGAGGTATCTTAGAGGAAACCCTATATCAAGGAGAACCATCATTTACAACAAATGAGGTTGTGTGGAAGAAACTCCAAGTAGACAATTGGTTGCTCGAGGAAGCCTATAAGGTAGTACACAAGCAAATAATGCTTGAGTGTTTGGTTGAACGAAGTAACATCTCATCCGAGCACATGACTTATTCAAAAAACATGGTAACACTTGGGCAACCTATTGTCAAGAATATCCAAGCACTCAAGATGGAACTTGATAAGACAAAAGTATGATTTTAGTTAGTAAAGAATTAAAGCAAGCTTTTAACGCATTCACTCCACGTATACTTAAGAATTCTAGCAAGCTCCTCTTTACTTCTTCATTACAAAGAAACTTGTCAACAACCATAAAATTGGTTCTTAAAAGCATTCCATTCACCCGTGAGAAAAAGCCATGAACAAAGGACTTTCAAGCTCCTCGAACTTGATTCTTGTTGAACAAAGCACATGATTAATGTTACCCAAGGCCACTGAAACAAATCTGTTAAATTAATCTAACCCAAGGTCATTAAAACCAATGCACGAACCATTCTTTGAATGTCAAACTAATTGCTCATTTAACTAAAAAATATCCAGTGACCTAATTTTCTCTCCCTCCCCACTCTCTTGGATATAATAAAGACTGCCAATGAAAATAAGATTGATTCTTACACGGTTCCTTTCATTGGAAAGCAAGAACAAGAACCATGTACTAAAATAAAATTAACATGGAAGTGATATCCTTCCTCACAACTATCATTATTCATGCAAACAACAATTCTTCATTTACAATATCATTCCAGTAGAAAATTGTTCAAGCAAGTTATCAAAGATTAAACCATAGCCATTCCTTTATCAATTCCTCATTATTTTGGCAAGCAAAAATAACACAAGATTTCTTTAGCCAATAAAATATTCAAGCCAAGAAAACTAAAAGGGAAATAGGTGAGTTGGTCTATACCAACATTTTGCCCCTACTTATTCTTGATAATGTCTAAAACTTAAAAATGAAATGAATCCTCTTGGAGAACAAACCCATTGTTATTTGACAACCCTCCGATGTTCACAAAATTATAGAATGGATTCTTACCTTGAAAGGGACACTTTGAATAGCTCAAGCTCAGTACCCTTGTAATGTTCGCATTGCCAGCAACTCAACAAAAATTATTGGATACCACCTTGTAGCATTCCCAATCTCAAGCTGGGCATTAACACACCAAAATCTAGACTGTATGATACCATTTAATTAATAATAATGCCTTGCATATGCAACAATATACAAAACTAACAACATACATAATCCATGCATAGTTTCACAATTACAACAACATAATTAAATATATATTACACACGATACATCTTGTAATTACACATAAGAATACTCATCTTTTGTGAAAAGACCTACTACGTGCAAACCTTCCACGTTCCTCCTAGACATAGACCGCATTGCTCATAACTCTTAGCAGTGGGTCACCCCCGAGCTGGGGCTAAAATCCACCAAGGCCAAGGGAATCCTAAGCCAGGATATGATCTAATAATCAATAGAATTGCTCAGTCCAAGGTGCCCAACTGCTGCAACTAGCCTACAGTCTCTCATTCCCCACATGCTTGTCCCACCCTAGGAAGTGTGCCCCTTCTTTTCTCAATAATCCTTCAGCTGCCCCACTTCCCTTCCAGGGATTTAGAAACATGTCGGATAAGAAGTCTCAAAGCCCTGTATTTAATGCCCAATACACCAAGGAACAATTCCCAATAGTTCTCTCACCCAGAGAGAAGGCTCATGGGCCTGACAACCCACCTCTTCAACAACACACGAGACTAACAACCTGCCTCTTCAGTTCAAAATACCGGGTCCACTGGATAGAACATCTCCCACATACCAGTAAGAAGATGGAAACAATAGTGTACAGAGGATGATAGGAGAGAATGATGGAATAATCATTTAGGAATGATGGGAATTACACTAAATCCACATGTTATATATGCATGTTCCCTTTATGACACTTGGCTCCCCAAAGGAACTATCTTTTCCCCCACTTGTAATTATTTCTCCTCCATGGAAACTTAGGATATATTTATATCCATAAATTATACTTTAGGAATATTAATACCATATTCCTTTGGGCTTTATTATCCCCTATCCCAGGGATAACTAAGGANGAGATTTTTCGGAACATGGTTTTTGTTGATGGTTTTCTATTTCCGATTAAGGAATGAGGGTTGTTGACTAATCCAGGTCATTGGGTTAGGGTTTTGGATGTCATTGGATCCTATATGTATATTGTATTGTAAAAAATGTATCACTATGAATAAATATAGAATATGTTGGTTTTCCCGATTTTGGGTTTCCAGTGGAAAAATATCTGTGTAATGTGTGTATTTACCATTGTATATTTTCTATTCTTTTATTGAAAATCTATTTGCAATAAAATATTGTACAGGGTTAAAATCTACAATGACATTCTAAAATGCAAGGAAAAACACATTTGTTATACATGCCAGATTATTCACAACACAAGCATCGAATAACAATGAAACAAAGACACAATTGAGAGGAGATGTGTTGTTGCGTAATATAACGTGTGTAATGCTAATTAATTAAAGTGGAAACAATGATTTATGCCTAACATCTCATGTGAAAAATAAAGAGAAAAGGCTTACGGAAAAAATAAGAAAAAAAACTAACATTGTCCATTTTAACCCTAAATGTTTCAAGCATCGAGAGGATTGTATTTGATTTATTATTATTCCCCGATGAGAGTAGGTGAAGTGGGTGAGTTTGACATAGTAAATATGCACGATCAATTACTTAGTGAATTTAAAAAAATAAATACCCAACAACAAGTCTTTGATGAATTTCACTAAATAAATACCCAACAACAAGTTCTAGGTGAATTCGACGCAATACATAACCCTAGTGAATTTGGAAAAATAAAAACCTTGTTGTGAGTCCTCATTGATACAAAATCAAATAAGATGATTATATTAATGTCCAACAAATAACCACAATAATAGGCGAATAGGAATCGAAACATACAACCAATGGAACACAAAGTGGGAGTGCATTGTTAGGTTGTTATATTCTTTGCAATGAAAGTCTAGTCGAGGTAGATCGACTGACGGTCAAAGGTCGAGGTGGATCAATAGCAGTCAAGGTTGAGGTTGATCGACAACAATTCAAAGGTTGAGGTAGTTGACCGGGTAAAGTTGAAGTCGAAGATATCAACATCAAGTCAACCAACAAGAGGTTAAAGTGTGGGTGTGAGACGACCGACTAGAGACCGAATGAAGGTCGACTAGTAATATGACTTGGAGTCGACTATAATAGAATCCTAGTATTTGTGGGATTTGTAGCCAATGTTCGACATTGATCTGTAACCATTTTTGGGCGCCAAGTCTTTAGGGTTTTTCCTATTGTAAATCCTATAAAGAGGCGTGTTGTAAGGCCATAAAGCCTAATGCAAAATATGCTAATGCACGAGCAAATCGTAGGTTGTTGGTCATGTATATGTAAGTTGGATTGGCTACAAGGTTGTTCTTGCATAGACAAGAGAGTATGATGTCGATTATGTCTTAGGTGTGGACCAAGGTTATATATGTAACCTTTTATTCAGATTGAATAAGACAACAAGAGAGCAAAACACTCAAAAAAATTTGGTTTTCCTGGTTTGGGTTTCCAGGGTAAAATCTTTGTGTACTGTGTGATCACTTTGTCATTTGTGTTCTTGATTAAATTATTCTTCTCTTCTACTAGGTTTAGTATGGAAGTGTATCTCATTTCCTGACAAGCAGTATCATAGTTTCTCTGAAAAGTGGTATCAAAGCGAAGTTCTACTCTAACAAGTGGTATCAAAGCTGTGTTATGCTTTGGTGAGTGAATCAGATATTGATTTACCAATATTGGATCTAAGAACTAAACCCTAGGTATAGTAAGATTTGTAAGTCATAGATTGTGTTAAAGATCATGGTAAAGAATGTCGAGCAGTTCAAGAATCTACATAGAAAAATTCAATGGCCAGAATTTTGAGCTTTGGAAGCTTAAAATGGAAGATCTTCTTGTAGATCGAGAACAATGGACAATGTTCTGTTCAGGTACCCAACCGACAAGCATGTCGATGGAAGAATGGGAGAAACTCGAAAGAAGAACAAGAAGTACGATTCGACTTTGTCTTGCACATTCGGTACTGTTGAATGTCTCAGGTGAAGATTTAGCTAAGAAACCGTGGGACAAGATGGGAAGCTTATACCAGTCGAAATCTCTGGTAAATAAGTTATTTCTCATAAAGAAACTGTATCTTCCAAGAATGAGTGATGGCAGTTCAGTGACTGAGCATTTAAATGCGTTTAACACCACTTTAATCCAATTATCGTCTGTGAATGTTAAGATCGTTGAGGAGGAGAAGTGTATCAACCTATTATGTTCTTTTCCAAACTCTCGGGATAACTTAGTCGTGGCTATTCGGAGTAATACAACCACACTATCACTAGAGGACATGGTTGCTTCTTTATTGTCGAAAGAAATGAGAAGGAAGAACATAGAAGGATTGACCAAATATGCTCTAGTAGTGAGAGGTTGACTGGTAGACAAAGATAAAGGCAGATTCTTAGGTAGAAAGTTCAATTCGAAGGGTAGATCTAAATCCCCGGTTCAGTCGATGCGAAGATGCTGGAAATGTGGTAAAGCTGGGAATTATAAAAATGTCTGTAAGTCGAAGGAAACAAAAGTTAGTGTTGGATCCGATGAGAAGTAGTCGACTGAGAGAAAGATGATCTCGGATAAAGGAGGTGATGTGTGTTTGTCGTCGATTAGTACAAAGTCGAATCAATATGTTTGGTTGATCGAATCAGGACCATCCTATCATATGACACCACATAGAAAATGGTTTCACGAGTATGAACGATATGATGGAGGTGACGTGTTCTTGGGGGATGACTCAACAACCAAAATTGTCGGACGAGGAAGAGTTCGATTGATACTGCAGGATAGGAGGAAAATATCTCTTCCAGGTATGCTACACATTTAGAGTTTGGCAAGAAACCTGATATTTGTTAGCAAGATGAGTGACGCAGGTGTGCATACTCTATTTCAGAAGGATATGTGCAAGATGTTCAGAGGTGCGATGGTCTTAATGAAATGAGTTCAGATTGGTACCCTATACAAGTTGTTAGGGAATGTCGACTAGACTAGATGAAACAACATCATTTCTTATGAAATTGACTCAACTCGAGCTAAGTCGGTACAAATCGACTCGACAAGACATGATAAAATCGACCTGAACAGGATATGGCACGAGAGGATGGGACACATTGGAGAAAAAGGACTTCAAGCTATGCACAACAAAGGTATGGTTGAAGGGTTACCTAAATATGGTTTAGAGGTCGAATTTTGTGAACATTGCATATATGGAAAACAAAGTTAGGTGAGGTTCCCATCTGCAGCGACAAGGGGAAATGGGATTCTAGAACCGGTTCATAGTGATGTGTTTGGCCCAATTACAGTGCCTTCACTTGGTGGATCCTTGTAGTATGTGTCCTTCATATATGATTTTTCTAGAAAGACATGGATATTTTTATCGAGGAAGAAATCAGAGGTTTTCAAGAGATTTAAGGAGTTTAAAGCTCTTGTGAAAAACTAGACAAAGAAAAGGATTAAAGTGTTGAGAACTGACAACGGTGGTGAATTCCGTGGAAAATAGTTTGATCAATTTTGTAAGCAGTGTGGCATAGCATGCCAAAATATCACACCATATACCCCACATAAAAATGGAGTTGCTGAGAGAATGAACAAAACATTGATGGATAAGGCAAGGAGCATTCTTAGTGGTGCTCGACTCACACAAGAATTCCGAGCGGAGGTAGTCGACACTACAAGATATCTGATGAATATATCTCCTTCATCGACGTTAGTCGACACGACTCCACATGAGGTATGATCAGGTAAGAAGCCTTCGGTCGCACATCTCAAAGTATTTTGTTGTGATGCATTTGTGCATGTTCCCAAGGAAAAGAGGAGCAAGTTGGACAAGAAGACAATCAAATGTATTTTCGTTGGATATAAAGAAGGAATGAAAGGATATAATCTTTGGGAGCATGCATCAAAAAGAACAATGTACAATCAAAATGTGGTATCAAAGGAGTCATAGGTAAGTTTGATCCTAATGAAGTTGTTAAGACTGAGAATAATCCCAAGATGGTGCGGTTTGAACTGAGGAACGAAGAAGATGATTCAGATGAGTCGACTTAATCTGAGGAAGAGGTGGAACAAAAGACTCTAGTAGTAATTACGAGGTTATAAAGAATAAGAAAACTAGTCGAAAGGTATAGATAGCTTGACTTATGTTTCGCATTTGTGCTAACTTCCATCAATGATGAGGCCAAGTCGGTTAGTGAGACAGTCGACTCAACAAAGGGTAAACTATGGAAGGATGCCATGGTTGAAGAGATGGAATCCTTGCACAAAAATGAGACATGGGATTTAGTCAAGTTACCTATTGGAAGAAAGCCCGTCGGTAGCAAATGGGTATTCAAGAAGAAGATGAATGACGCAGGACAAGTTGAGAAGTTCAAAGCTCGACTACTAGCGAAAGGTTATTCCCAAGTCAAGGGAGTCGGCTTTGGTGAAATTTTTCCCCCTATTGAAAAACTAACTTCCATTAGAGTACTAATGTCTCTGGCTACAACATTCGATCTGGAAATAGAACAAATGGATGTGAAGACAATGTTCCTACATGTGGACCTAGAAGAATAAATCTACATGAAACAAACTGAAGGATTTGTATTCAAGGGCAAGCAAGAGTTGGTGTGCAAACTGAAAAGATCCCGCTACGGTCTAAAGCAATCGCCAAGGATGTGGTACCAAAAGTTTGACACATACATCCTAAGTTTGGGAATTGTGAGAAACAAAGTTGATCACTGCATATATTCCAAGGAAGAAGGTGGGTGTTTCATATATGTAGCTTTGTATGTCAATAACATGTTGTTGATTGGAAACAACATGGATGAAATAAAGGAGGTGAAAAAGCAACTATCCTCCAAGTTCAATATGAAGGATCTTGGTGCAACTAACTTCATTCTAGGAATGGAGATTAAGAGAGATCGAGCCACTAGAAATCTCTGGTTGAATCAGACGAAGTATATTGAAACAATGAAGGTGTCAATTCCCGTGGGAGCAAGGCTAAATGTTGAATAGTGTCCAAAGACACATGAAGAAATAGAGGACATGCCATGTGTTCCCTATGCAAGTGATGTTGGTAGTCGAATATATACGATGGTCTGCACTTGACCAAACATTTCCCATGCAGTGGGAGTGTTGAGCAGGTACATGTCGACACATGGAAAGGAGCACTGGACAATTGTCAAGAGAGTATTCATGTATTTGTGTGTCACAAAGGACTATGCTATATGCTACCAAGGAAGACATGGAGGTGATAGTGGTAAATTAAATGTACATGGCTTTGTCGACGTCGACTGGGTTGGAGATCTGGGTCGATGGAGGTCGACCAATGGATATGTCTTCAAAATGTTCGGTGGAGCAATAAACTGGATGAGTAAGTGACATGCAGTCGTAGCCTTGTTAACAATAGAAGTTGAATACATTGCGACCACTCATGGAAGAAAAGAAGCCGTATGGCTGCAAAGGATGTGTTCAGGAATCAGGTTTGAGCAGAGAGTTATGAAGGTGAGTTGCAACAGTCAAAGCACAATATTTATAGCAAATAACTCTACTTATCATTCGAAGACTAAGAACATTGATGTACAATACCATTTCGTAAGAAATATGGTGGAAAGTAACAAGGTGTTATTGGAGAAAGTAGACATGTTGGAAAACATAATAGACTCGTTGACCAAGTCTGTGAGTGTTGTAGATTTCTCTTGGTGCAGAGAGGCAATGGGCATTGCTTCCCTGGGTCTGTGAATGAAAGTTCATGAATCTCCTGTTTCAACAGAGAAGACAATAAGTGGGAGAATGTTGGGTTGTTATATTCTTTGCAGTGAAAGTCTAGTCGAGGTAGATCGACTAACGGTTGAAGGTCGAGGTGGATCAACAACAGTCAAGGTCGAGGTGTATTGAGAACAAGTCGAAGGTTGAGGTAGTCGACCGGGTAAAGTCGAATTCAAAGATATAGACGACAATTCAACCAAGAAGAGGTCGAAGTGAAAGCGTGAGACGACTGACTATATACCGAATGAAGGTCGACTGGTAATACAACTTGGATTCGACTGTAACAAAACCTGAGATTTGTGGGATTTGTAGCCAATGATCTGCATGGATCTGTAACCATTTTTAGGCACTAAGAATTTAGGGTTTTTCATGTTGTAAAGCCTATAAAGAGGTGTGTTGTAAGGTCGTAAATGCTAATGCAAAATATTGTAATGCATGAGTAAATTGTAGGTTGTTGGTCATGTAGATGTAAGCCAGATTGGCTACAAGGTTGTTCTTGCATAGGAAAGAGGGTACGATGTTGATTGTGTCTTAAGTGTGGACCAAGGTTAGACATGTAACCATTTATTCAGATTGAATAAGATCACAAGAGAGCATAATGATCAAGGAATGTTGGTTTTCCTGGGTAAAATCTCTATGTACTGTGTGATTGCTTTGTCATTTACTTTCTTGATTAAATTATTCTTCTATTATGATAGGTTTAATGTGGAAGTGTGTCTCATTTCCTTACATGCACAGATAGTGCTTATAGCTACATTAACATCAAAATTCAACGATCTAAGAACATAGTTAAATTACCATCTCAAGGGAAGAAATAGGCACATAAATAAAATGATTACATAGGTGAAAATTCATCAAGAACATGTCAAAAGGATGTCTAAACCTACACTATAAGTCGACGTTGAAATACTAGGGAGAGAATAAGAAGAATTATTCTCATTTGAATCATTAATCATCATGAAGGGGTCAATATGTTATCTAAGAAGGTCATTTGGAGAGTATCTATCATTGATATGGCTTGGTTGTGCTATCCTTGGGGGTATCTTGGAGGGAGCCCTATATCAAGGAGACCCATCATTCATAACAATGAAGGTTACATGGAAGTAACTCCAAGCGAACGACCGGGTGCTTGAGGAATCCTAGACAATAATACCTAATAAATTTCCTAAGAAGATCATTTGGAGAGTAACTAACATTGGTATGGTTCGATTGTGCTATCCTTGGGAGTATCTTGGAGGGATCCCTATATTGAGGAGACCCATCATTTATAACAATTGAGGTTGCATGGAAGAAACTCCTAGTGGATGGTCGATTTCTTAAGGAAGCCTATAAGGTAGTACTCAATACATTGCTTAAGAATATCATTTGGAGAGTAACTAGCTTCGATATCACTTGGTTGTGTTATCCTTGAGGTATCTTAGAGGAAACCCTATATCAAGGAGAACCATCATTTACAACAAATGAGGTTGTGTGGAAGAAACTCCAAGTAGACAATTGGTTGCTCGAGGAAGCCTATAAGGTAGTACACAAGCAAATAATGCTTGAGTGTTTGGTTGAACGAAGTAACATCTCATCCGAGCACATGACTTATTCAAAAAACATGGTAACACTTGGGCAACCTATTGTCAAGAATATCCAAGCACTCAAGATGGAACTTGATAAGACAAAAGTATGATTTTAGTTAGTAAAGAATTAAAGCAAGCTTTTAACGCATTCACTCCACGTATACTTAAGAATTCTAGCAAGCTCCTCTTTACTTCTTCATTACAAAGAAACTTGTCAACAACCATAAAATTGGTTCTTAAAAGCATTCCATTCACCCGTGAGAAAAAGCCATGAACAAAGGACTTTCAAGCTCCTCGAACTTGATTCTTGTTGAACAAAGCACATGATTAATGTTACCCAAGGCCACTGAAACAAATCTGTTAAATTAATCTAACCCAAGGTCATTAAAACCAATGCACGAACCATTCTTTGAATGTCAAACTAATTGCTCATTTAACTAAAAAATATCCAGTGACCTAATTTTCTCTCCCTCCCCACTCTCTTGGATATAATAAAGACTGCCAATGAAAATAAGATTGATTCTTACACGGTTCCTTTCATTGGAAAGCAAGAACAAGAACCATGTACTAAAATAAAATTAACATGGAAGTGATATCCTTCCTCACAACTATCATTATTCATGCAAACAACAATTCTTCATTTACAATATCATTCCAGTAGAAAATTGTTCAAGCAAGTTATCAAAGATTAAACCATAGCCATTCCTTTATCAATTCCTCATTATTTTGGCAAGCAAAAATAACACAAGATTTCTTTAGCCAATAAAATATTCAAGCCAAGAAAACTAAAAGGGAAATAGGTGAGTTGGTCTATACCAACATTTTGCCCCTACTTATTCTTGATAATGTCTAAAACTTAAAAATGAAATGAATCCTCTTGGAGAACAAACCCATTGTTATTTGACAACCCTCCGATGTTCACAAAATTATAGAATGGATTCTTACCTTGAAAGGGACACTTTGAATAGCTCAAGCTCAGTACCCTTGTAATGTTCGCATTGCCAGCAACTCAACAAAAATTATTGGATACCACCTTGTAGCATTCCCAATCTCAAGCTGGGCATTAACACACCAAAATCTAGACTGTATGATACCATTTAATTAATAATAATGCCTTGCATATGCAACAATATACAAAACTAACAACATACATAATCCATGCATAGTTTCACAATTACAACAACATAATTAAATATATATTACACACGATACATCTTGTAATTACACATAAGAATACTCATCTTTTGTGAAAAGACCTACTACGTGCAAACCTTCCACGTTCCTCCTAGACATAGACCGCATTGCTCATAACTCTTAGCAGTGGGTCACCCCCGAGCTGGGGCTAAAATCCACCAAGGCCAAGGGAATCCTAAGCCAGGATATGATCTAATAATCAATAGAATTGCTCAGTCCAAGGTGCCCAACTGCTGCAACTAGCCTACAGTCTCTCATTCCCCACATGCTTGTCCCACCCTAGGAAGTGTGCCCCTTCTTTTCTCAATAATCCTTCAGCTGCCCCACTTCCCTTCCAGGGATTTAGAAACATGTCGGATAAGAAGTCTCAAAGCCCTGTATTTAATGCCCAATACACCAAGGAACAATTCCCAATAGTTCTCTCACCCAGAGAGAAGGCTCATGGGCCTGACAACCCACCTCTTCAACAACACACGAGACTAACAACCTGCCTCTTCAGTTCAAAATACCGGGTCCACTGGATAGAACATCTCCCACATACCAGTAAGAAGATGGAAACAATAGTGTACAGAGGATGATAGGAGAGAATGATGGAATAATCATTTAGGAATGATGGGAATTACACTAAATCCACATGTTATATATGCATGTTCCCTTTATGACACTTGGCTCCCCAAAGGAACTATCTTTTCCCCCACTTGTAATTATTTCTCCTCCATGGAAACTTAGGATATATTTATATCCATAAATTATACTTTAGGAATATTAATACCATATTCCTTTGGGCTTTATTATCCCCTATCCCAGGGATAACTAAGGAGATTATGTCTCGAGGCCCACAAGTCCTAGACATGGAGTACCGAGAGCTAGAAGACTTGAGCTTGGCCCCGGAGGGCCCATGTTTTCTTCAGTGTATCCCATCTATCAGCAACAACAACATCCATCCCACCAGCTTGGTCCTAAAGTAGCAGTGGATCGTGCTCCATGAGGTAATGAGTCCAGGTACCATGGTATGTGTCACTCTGATTTTCGAAGCATTTGAATATGGTGCACTAAACTCTCATTTATTTCATAACGTTTGCTTGGAAATTATGCTCTTTAACTTGTTCATACCTGGGGGGGGGGTGACAGAATGCCCTACCAAGTTGTTTCCCTTTAGGATGAGTTTCCACTAGGTGGGTCTATGAAAGGTCATCGTCCATTCCTTCCATACTTACCATTTTTCATCATTATCCCTCTCATCTTCCCCTACCTTGGTTCAGGCATTGGGTTTGCCACACTAGGAAGGTTTGTACCTTGCCTTGTGGGTAGAAGGGGCTAAAGGCCCATGTGGTAAAATTAGCTGGCAAGAGTTAAAATCCAAAATAAAACCTTTGAGATGCTTCGCCCAGGGATTCCCAAGAAAGAAATAAAAGGATTCTCGGGAAGAAAAGGGGACCTGTAAGATAAAATAAAACTCAAGGTCTAGTTGGTGGATGGGAGGTCTCATCACGAGCTGACCTATTAGGTCCATGGGCAAGTAGTGGTATAAAACTACCATCTATCTTGTCACCAAACCAGGGTAGTGGCTTTTGGTGGCATAGCCAAGAGAAAGGGGGTCTCATCAAAAGGAAACCTTCTCATTTCCGTGAAGTGCTTGTGGGTAACGTTGTCACCATTGATCACCACACTAGGACAATGTTCCCCATCTTTTCCCTTGAAAAGAAAGAGAAATAAGACAAAGAATAAAATACATTGAATGGGCTAGGAAACAATGACATCCATGACAAGGTGCAACTCACCCTTTACAGAGGCACCCACAGGCAAGACCTACATTTCCCTGTTATCACTGCACCCTCTGCCCAAACATTTCCCCTACACCATTTCACACACTTACATGACCTAGATTGGTATTCACATGGGAAACACCCCAAAATTGAGGAGAATTATCCCAATAGGACATCCTAAGACCCTCTCCAAACTTGACTTGTTAAACTACATAACGTCTTTGAGCATTTGTTTGGGTAAAGGGGGGTTTTTTGCACATGTTTGGGTAGTTTGATTATTGGATGTGATTGACATTGCTATGATCCCTGTGACTTATGAGCCCATGGAGGGCATATTTGTTGTTGYTGCAAGACTTTTCCTGGTGGACAAGTGCATGTGGGGGAATGATCAGGTCGGACCTCCATATGGTTGAAACCCCAACAGATGGATGTTGTGACCCCAACCAGGGGYAGATAGACACCAGAGGATGGCACYAGGAAGAAAGAAGGATGTTTTCCCYGAGACACTCTGGCAGGCCTAGACCCAGGGGGGTCTTTCCCTTCCACCAARATGTTGGCCCTTGAGGGTCCCTRACGTCATCATGTTGACCCTTGATGTCATCCAGTTAAGGTTTAGCATTTATGAGGACGGTTTGGTGCTAGTTGGCATGTGTGGCAGCATTTGGGGCCTCTAGAGGCCAAGYGTTTTACATTTGAGGCATAGCGTTCCATCCTAGGGGTCTAACGTCACCCTAGAAGAGCATGATGTCATCTCTAAAAGTGAAATTAGGGTTTAATTATTGAATTTATGTAAAAACTRGATTTTTGATGTAATTTGGCCATGTCGGCCTTTTATGACCCAAAAAATAATTAAAKGTCATTGATATTGTATAAATAAGAGATAAAACTCTCATATTTTTTCATGATTGACTGATCACACAAGTGGTGGTCYGAAATTCGGCCCTCTTTAAGGGTTATTGGCTGAAATCTAGTGGTGCACACTTCTTGAAGGAGACATTTCTTGGTGTATTTTGGCAATTTTTCATGTGGAGGATCTTCAACTAGGGTTTATGCTTGATTATTCTTGGTGAAGTAAGTGGAAAATCTGCATTTCTTTACTATGAATGAATTCTTATGGTTAATTTACTTGTTTCATGTCAAAGATTATGAAATTTCTTGCTTGAAACCCTAAGAGAAAGACATATGTTACTAATTTTTTCTCTATAGTCTTCCACTTGTTAAAATTTCTTGAAAGGCACCTATCTTGAAGTATATACTATAGCTCTACCGTTTTAGCACTCTAGTAACCCTACTTCCTTTCCCATTGCATATTTTATTACAATTTGTTCAAGGAAAAGAGAAATCATTGGGGCCTAACCTTTGTTACTTTCTAGCAATTATCTCTAAGAGTTGGATTTTTGAGGCCTTGGGATATCAACACCTTTCTCATCCTCTCCATCCCTTTGACATAACATTATCATTGCTATTTTTCCTCTAAGAATTGTTCCTGCCATTATTGACTCCATTACCTTAGAAATTCACTAGTCTACCATTTACAAGTGTTGATTGATCAAACAAACACTCAAACCTTTATCCTTGAAGCTTTTACTAACATTTGTTAACCCTAAACTAGACTAACTCCTTAGGTAACTTGTTGTTGTTTCAAAACATTGCTACAACCAGACAAATTCAAGCCAAATTGCCACATTCACCTACATAACTCACACTTACATCATCCGGAAATCACCTGGGACAATTGCTAGTCAATCTAGTAAATAAGTGTTGAGTTTGCATGGTGTTTTCTTGCACTTTTGACCACTAGAATTTGTTGTTGTTGCAAAAGATTGCTACAGCCATATAACTGCAACAAATTCTCTGCAAAAGTGACCTATTTTGCTAGCTATGCATTGCCAAACTTGCTTGTGACAAGATTTTATCATTCAACTAGGTTAAAGCTATTTCTTCTTGTTATTTTCAAGCACTTTCAAGGCACAATTCTTGTGGTTGTTATAAAATATTAATTGTTGTTATAAACTGTTGCAATGCTGCAAATTCATATCAACTAGCTTCTTTTTGAAGGTTCATCGTCTTATGAAGCACTAACATCATTTTGGTACTTGGAAAGTGCCCCTTTTTTGCCTTGTTGTCTTGTTCTGGGTAGGTACACAATATTATTTATTTGCTTCATCTCTATAAGATATAAAGAACCCTTTGATTTGAGTGATCTATGAGAGTGGAAGGATTCCCTTGTGATTATTTTCCTTAGCCTTCTCAAACCCCCCAAGTCATCGGGGACGTCTCCCTTGGGGTAGCCTTGACATACTCCTAAATCGAAAGAGATTTCCTATTAAGGTGACAATGATAGGTTACTCCCAGTTAAGCCAATTATGTATCCTCTTGCCTTGGGATTTTGGGCAAGTACAAATTGTGCGATAACAGGCTTAAGCCCCCTTAGCTTAGCCCCTTTCCTAGACTCTTAGTCCCCCTTTCCCTTTCTAGTGAATTTTGTCCCCCCATACTCTTTTGTTTGGTCAGTCTGCAAAAATGATGTATTTTATTGATAATATGAGTGTTTACATATTAGAATAATAGGCTCACTGGCATTTTAGAATCTAGGCTCTTCGGCCTAATAATCACATAGGTATTCTGGCCTATAATATTCCGACTCACCAGCCTATAAAACATATTTACATTTACAACTAGAAATCAACCTGGGGTATTACAACCCTCACTTCCAGGATGGGTACACTTAGTTTAAGAGTGAAAACAACCCCATATGCAACTACAAACTACAACGCAACCATTAAAACCCAAGGATGTGATGTTGGGAAGCTAAATGCATCAAGGAAACCAACAAATTGATTTTTTAAGAGGAAATGTTGTTAATGGGTTTATGGAGTAGTGTGATGGAGTAGTGTGCATCACTCTAAGATGAATAAAATACTTGCCTACTCATTGGGATAACTTTGGACGACTTCAAACACTAAATTTCTATTGCAGAATTGTGGAATGTTGAAATTATGGTGGGAAACCTTTTTCAAACATGCACTTAAGTTTATTTGCATCTTGATATTCTTGTTTAAGCATGAAATGTCATGTTGTATAATTTTTTATGTTAACTTTGAGGTAAGAATATAACACGTTTGCTTGCACCAAGAGCCATCACCCCAATGAATCCTGATACTCAATGATGTGATTTCTTATTATAAGAATTCTAGAGAATAGGGAAAACAAGGGGGGATAAGGCACAAGGTTTCTACATGATGGAGGAAGACTATCAACTTATGGATTATTTGGATTACCCCATGTAGAGGGTGGACATATGGGCTCATAAGGGGTCTACTCAACTATGAGTAAGATCATGGGGAGATAAGGTGGTCTTATGGAGGAAAGATCCTATATCTTTTGAATTGGAGGCGTGAGAGGGTGACAATGATGTATTGAATACATAGTGAGGTGTTGTTAGCAATATCAATGGTCATGGTTCCAAGGAACAAGTCTTGTTGTTTCATTCGTAGGAGGGAGTAATGAATCCAAGTGTGATGAAAGAGACTATAATTATGTTTGTCATCCAACTTGAGAGGTGTTGGATGCATTCAATGTGACGATGCCAAGGTTGAAGAAATGATTATTGCATTATGGACAAGAGGGTAAGGAACTATTACCATTTGCAACTTCAGGCAATCCAAAGGCACTTTCAAACATTAGGGATACAATTCCATAGGATGGTAAGATTAACTCACCACAAGGAGCAACAAAGGTTATGAGGTACTTAGAGAAGTTTATCAGTGACCAGGTTAAAGGAGTCAACTTTATAGGGATGAATTTGGATGTGGATGCTCTATGTGGAGGTTACAAAGAGAAAGAATTTGGACCAATGATAAAGGATGATAGGAACCTGTTGGCAGCCAACCCATTTTGTTTTTATTGCTCTCAAAAAGCTGCCTACACCCCTTGTCGTATTACGACAAATCATTGTTGCATTTTGCTTTTAGACATTAGTCTCATTTTTTGCGACCATTGCGATTCAATTTCGTCTTAGTTTTCACAACTGCAAGTATGAAACCACCTCTTTCGTTGCTTAGATTGTCATCGTTTTTGGTTAATTTGCTGAAAGACGCTTGATCACTGGTTTATCATATGACTGCTAAAGGTTGTCTCAAACTTATGTTCTTGAGCATTATCTTACCTTGATCGCGCATTTGGATATATTTGATTGTTAAACCTTTGGGCATAAAAGTTATTGGTCTTGTTCTTATGAAAATTATAATGGATTTGGTCATATTGTTTTTATCCTTGGTTTTGGACTTTCACTCGATT
>JZKD02S1966549.1:0-15998 GCA_000966675.3 Picea glauca
CTCGTGCAAAGAATATAACACATACCCAACAATACAAAACACCCATCACAAAGTCTTCTCTACCGACTGGTTACTCTTCCAGTCCCTATGGATAATTTAATTGATGCCTCCTGCATCTCATGGTTTCATCATTAAGTCTATGCTCTCGAATTATTCCATATGTCTCATTCTCTTATGCAAAGGAAGTCTATCAACCTGTGTCGACCATTCCTTAGAATTTTTGACTTTGCATTTCGACCATACCCTCAGTTTGTCTCAGAATCACATGATATTGTAGTCCTATCATGTACCCTAGTCCTACTTTCATCATTGGTAGGTAACTTGAACCCAACAATCAACATTTCATCATTGGTCATTGACTGGGTGGTTTCCCTTATGTTCAACGACAAGACATCCATTCACACATCGGTATTCATGCAGTGTCTTGGATGCCATTAGCTTTATTGGTGGTTTCCTCGCCTTTGTCAGCAGTTTTCCTCATTGGATGCTATTCAGAGGGTCTTTTTCGTGTACCGCTTTCACTTGGCACACGCGAAACACACACATGGTCGTTGGTTCATGAACATGTTATTCGTTAGGTTTCCTCAAAATCATGAGGCTCTTGCTTTGTACCTCGTGCTAAATGATGAGAGATTCCTTAATGCTCTCTTTTCAGCAGTTCTCCTTCCATCGAATTCAACCCATTTATACTGGAAACGAGACCTAGAGTCTTATGAGTACCTTGAGGCTTGCAGTCGTTAGTGGCAGGTTCTCTTGCCATCAATAGTTGGGAATACATCAATGTCTCCTGATCAATGGATTCTTCAAGTGTTCAATCCTGAATCCTTTATTCACACTTGTAAGAATGTATTAAGTGCCTTGATACCTAATTTCATTATTGGTAGGTTGTCTCGTGTTTTTTAATGGTATACCTTAATGATCGGTAATCAAACGATGTCTCAGTGTGTTCGAACTCAACTCCTTTATTCACATAATGTAGACTTACACCTTTGGAAGATTATGTAGAAGACTTGAAGACATTCGTATATGGCTGCAACTTTCCTGAGCTGTTGCTTCCTTTTCATTGGACCAGTACCTATATGACTTCAATGATGATGGGAGATTAGATTGTACTCCATTGTATACAAATATCTTTAGATTGATTTTGAGACTGGTTCTACTGGTCCTTGTTCATGACTATGACAACCTTTGGCATGTAACCGCATTTGTATTTGCGTATTCATGGCCACAAATAGTTGTTTGGTATATTTTCACATGGATTTGCAATGTAATTCAAATTGGCAGCCATGCATGCAAAGTCAGTGAATAATGTAATGAGCAACTAGTTCTTCTAGTTGGTTTCCCATCACTCCACTTCTAGGTTTTTATAATGTATTTCGGAAATCACAGATACTCCTTTGACCTCACACATTAGGGGGCATCTGTTATAGCAAGATTTTCTTCACCCTATGCAATCTTTCACAGAGGGTCTTTTTCCATTTCTCTATGCAGACTTTTCATCCCTTTTTGCAAATTCCAGAGCTAAAAAATACAAATTTTCCACATATATGAACCTTGCCTACTATACAACATGCATATACGTAGGCTACACCACTATAGCCTACGTACATTGGGATTTGTGCCCAAAAATGAAAAATGGTGTTGGGTTTCCATGTCACGACAGAAGATCTATGATCCTTGGCCTTCCATATACTGGAAACGTTCTAACTCAGCCCTTCAGTTCCATTTGAAGGCTATAAATGGGTCAATTCCAAGCTATGGAAGAAAATGAGAAAGAATTCAATTTTGAGAGCAAAGTTACTCTGGAGAAATTATTTACTTCATATTGAGTCTGTATCCCTTTGTCCTCTAAGTCTGAACACAGTGTTCATCTCCCAAACTCTTCCCTTATTGATTGAGAACTTCATTGTTTCTCTTTTATGAGCTTGCCTTTGGTGGAGGATTGAAGTGGTGGAGGCCCAACTAGAAGGAACTTAGTTTCTCAGTTTTGAACCATGCCAACACGAAATTCTGTAACTTTTTCACTTCTGATGATCATATATTAATAGAAATACTCTTTTCCCGTCCAATTGATATCTTGCAAATATTTGAATTATTATTCCATGGGTGTATTTGTCATGTTTATTAATGGATTATGCTATTGAATGTGCTAACATCATATATTATCACCATATGCTTTTTTTGCTTGGTTGTTGAGGACTAGTTGTAGGTATATTGCTTTGAGTCAAGTGCTCAACGGTGGACTTCATCGAATGTTTGGACGAGGTAGGCATTTTATCTTGTCTTGCTATCATATTTGTTTATATAGCATACTTAGGAATAGAGTTGATTTCTGCAGTCATTTCCGTCTGTTGTGGTTTACCCTAGCCATAGAGAGATTTTCCTCATAACAACAGGTCATTTTATTACCTTGCAAGTATGTGTGATCAAGAGCCAACTACTATAAAATAAATCTGAATTGGACGCACACATCCACTAGTCATAGCGACATATTAGGGAAAAACCTGGGAACTGTTCCCAATCTGTAAAGCTAATTGAAGGCTCATACATGAGAAGACCCTTATTTTCATAAACCATACAATGCAAGACATTCCATGTCAGTGACACAAATGGCATGCCAAAGACTAATTAAATTAGGCCTCTTAATCTCTATTTTACCAAAATATAATGAAATCATGCCACATATGGACACCATTGCAGTTAGGAAACTGCAAACACACTATTCCCCTCATGTGACAATGAACTCTATGGAACATCACTACCATAATCAATAAAAAGCACCAAAATTAGTCACTTTGAACAACAAAATTCATAACTAAGAAAATGATGTAATACTTCTTCAGAATTTGATACAAAATGCATATTGTTCGTTAATATTTGAGTTATCCTTGCAGGATTATGCAGGGGTTTAGTCGTCTATGCCAATATAGTTACAACTTCCCATTATAAAAAAAGGGCTGAAAAAACAAGTCATAGACGTTGGAAGAAGAGAAAATTGTGATATTAAAAATTCATATAAGTTGGCGTCAGGGTATGAGAGAGAGTTGGAGACGTGTTATTTTTAGAGCTTGAGCATGCACGAGAGTTGGATATGCGGTGTATTCATAGAAACTATGTCACTAGACTTAATTTATTTAATTTTTTTATATTACAAAGCCACTAGAACAAACAAAATAAATGCTATGACATGTGTTAGAGACACTCAAGTTGTGGGTGCATGTATCAAACACTTGTATAAATATTTATTCTCTCTATATCACAGATGATGAGTCTTCAAACTAAGTTCGATTGCTAACTTGTACCAAAAACTTTGTAGATTTTTAAATCTGTGTCTTGGCTCTAAGCACCAGATAAATCTCATCTTAAGGCTTGGCTCTAAGCACCAGATAAGTAATATTTGGTATCCATGATGGTGAACATTATCAACTTGAAGATGGCAGACAGTACCAAGTACGTTTGTGCTTCTTTCATGTTTCCATGAAATTCTTTATCCTACAACTAGTTTTTATCTTTTTGTCTAATCTATGCTGCTAAGGAATACAAACTTGTTCCACATACACCTATTTGACAGTTTCTAATATTGACCAATACCTTTCCAAGATAGTAGTAAACAAACATTGCTTGCAATTACTAGTAAGTGATATGTTTTTGTCAAAGTTGCCTTGTTTGCTTTCCCCGCAAGTGATATGCCTATCATATCTACCTATTTTCTTAGATATTTCTAACCACTTCCTATGTTGGAAAGCATACGACGAGTTATGTACTCCCCATTTGGAGTAATTCTGCTAGATAAGTGACAATACATATTTCCATGATAAGGTTTGACTGTGTTACATATTAAACAACTGCATCTTTTATTTCCTCTCAGTTTTTATCTAAGTTTACTTTTGTTCTTCTTTACATTATGCAGTCAATGCAAATGGAATTGGATGGATTACAATAGCTTTTGAGCTTCTCTCCAACTATAAAAGGATTTCTTGGGTGAGAGTATTTGTTGTAGAGGCTCCTACTTTTTAACCAATTCTAGCTTTATTCGTATTTCGGTTTTGATTAGCCCGATGTCAACTATTGTTCAAAGAAATGTGTTAAAAGGATTTTATTGTAAAACAAATTGGGTTATGCTAATTGTATCAAGCCCTTTGAATACAAAAGGCCCTACTTAAGGTATGTATATTAATGGGAGTATATATAAATTTATGTAAGTAAGTCAAAATTTATCAAATCATAATCTATGCTTATCAGGTATCATAGGTTCAATCCGTACAAATGGAGTTCTTGGAAATTTGTCTTCCATATTCAACTTGCCTAAACAGGTCTACTCACTTGCCAGTATCAATGACATGTCATTTCTTTTCACAATGCAACAAACCAATGACAGAACATCGCCACTACAGTAACACTTGCTATTATTTATATGTAATATATGGATAGGTGATACTTCATTGTAATTACCACTTGTTATAATTTTGGTATTATGTGTATATTTTAAGTGTATAACTTATTAGTTATGTTCTCCATGTGTTATACAATGTTCATTCACATTATTATTTGACGAAATATGAGAATAATGATCTCTTTTGTCATTTGAGCTCGAGAAAATTTAGTAATATATTTGAGTGAACTTATAGTTTAAAGTGATATTTATTTCTATATTGTAAAAGAAATGGAAATATGATTATAGGAGGATTTTTATTATTAGTTTTTTTAGTTAAGTTATATGAAATTATATTAAAAATAAGATTAGCATAATATATTGATCTTAAAATAAGTTAGTAATATATTTGAGTGAATTTGTAGTTTAAATTGATATCGATCTTTAGATTGTAAAAGAAATACGATTATAAAAATTTTATTATTAGTTTTTTTAGTTGAGTTATATGAAATTATATTAAAAATAAGATTACAATATGGTTAAAAAGTTAGGGGAAAAAGGTTAAGTTTAGATAAGTTTTAGAACTTATCATTTAACCATGGACCACTTAGTTAATCTTAGGATTATTGGAGAGGAATGTCAGAATATTAAAAACAATCTTCTATGTTGCTTTGTTGACTTTAGGAAAACTTTTGACAATGTGCCTAGAAATAACCTTTGGAATAGGTTAAAAGAGTTAAAGATTCCTTACGAGTCGAGAGCTATTGCAATAAGGTTGTAAGAAAATGTTAATGCTAAGCTTAAGAACACTGAGGGTTGGTAAAACAAAATTAATTGCAATATAGGGGCTAAGAAAGGTTGTCCCTTGTTCCCCACCCTTTTTAGCATTTACATTGACAATTTAGAGGCATGTTTGGAAGAAGCAGGTTCTTTTGGCACTAATTTAGCTAGAGCAGTCATGATTCTTCTTCTTTAAGCTGGTGACATTGTTCTTATGCCAAGGTGTCCCTTTGATCTCCACACACAACTAATAATTCTCATGGATTTTGGTTCTAGCATGGGTATGTCAATAAACATTGACAAAGCCAAGGTTATGATAATCAAATCTAAAAAAGATCATTTACGCTAATTTTTTGTATGACAATCATAATTTAGAGGAAGTTAATTCATACAAATATCTGGGATTCTACCTTCATCACAATCTTAATTGGAACTATAACATTGAGAAAATGACAAAGGGAGGGTGGAAAGCCTATTTTGGTCTTGAGAACATCTGTAAATCAATAGATTTATGGTTTTAGGAAAAAAAGAAACTCATCTTTGAGACACTTGTTACTCATGTAATCTTATATGGATGTGAATGTTGGGGCTATAGCATCTCTAGAGAATCATGGACGAAAATCAAGAAAAAACATAAGCATTTTATAATCTATAATCTTAGAATTAAAATAAATACTCTCTATCCTATCCTCCTCATATAAGCTAGTCTTTACCCCATTAAGAGCATGACTATGAATATGTACCTAGTGTACAAGCACAAGGAAACTAATATGAAAGACAAGAGGCTTCCTAGGATTGCTTCAAACTCTAGTCAAAGTTACTTGTGGCTTAAGAGTGATTGACATACAGATGTCAAGTCTTAGATACCATTGGAGAATAGAGGATAATGTCAATTTGCAAAATATTGATACCATTAAAAATATTATCATGTCTAAACTTAAGGAAAAATTGTGGTGCAATAAAGACATGAAAGATAAGAGAAAATTAAGGAACTATAACGAGGTCATTAATCCCAGTTTAATATCAAAAGCATATTTCTACTATAACTATCTTAAAATAGAAAATCAACATTGCTAAATAAGAACAAGCTCCATAGTATTAGTGAAACAGGGAATTGGACAATTCCTAAAACGTTGTGAGAGGAAATAATTTGCCATCTTTGTGATACTAAGAAGGTGGAGGATGAAAACAATTTATTTTAAATTTTCATGTGTATGCCACATTAAATCTCAATTTCAAAATATTTGTAACATTATGAATCTTCCTAACTTGTTAACTCATCAAAATTATGGAGATTAAAAAATCTTCTCTCTACCTTTTCAAGCATAGAAAGAAAATATTAAAGCAAACCATTTAATTCCTTATCACTTTTTATTAAGGCCCGATAGACAAAATTTGGTCTTAGTAGATAGTAACAATCATCATCATCATCATTATGCCAAGTAATTTTCTGAAAGATGAAAAGATCTATACAACTCTTCTTAATTACGTAAATAACAAAGTAATAAGAAAATAAATCTCAAATGAAACTAAATCTAGAGGTATGCAACAACTTTATCTAGAATTCACAAGATCTTAATGAAAATGAAATATACATTTAACCTTCATAATTCATCTACGATCTCAAAATTGTGCAAGGGTCTCTAAATAAACAATTATATCTAACAAAAATTTATAATAAGTCAAACATTATAATAAGTCAAACATGGAAAATTGAAGCGTTCTTCCATTTTGAGATCTGTGTTATATATGTTGGAAATAAATTAACTAAAAGGTAGATTGTGATGATTATTGATAAGAACAAATCTTGAAATACCCCAAATGTAAATAATTACTTTAAAAAAAAGATCCTTAAGATAATTCAAATTAATGATAGAATCATTCTTACTTTACAGATAATTATAGTGATAATGAGGAAATTTAGAAGAAAATAATATTTCCAATATAATTGTAATACATCTTAATAATACTATATGAACCTTTTCAATAATCAATTATACATATTTATCTTAAATACTAATATATTAATTACTTTAAATAAAAAATCCCCTTTAAATGTTTTTGAAAAAAAATAAGAAAAAGATAAAAAACAAATTTACAATTGAGAAGAAAATAATACTTCCAATATAATTGTAATACATCTTAAAAATACTATATGAACCTTTTCAATAATCAATTATACATATTTATCTTAATCAATTATACATATTTATCTTAAATACTAATATATTGATTACTTTAAAAAAATCCCCTTCAAATATTTTTGAAAAAAAATATGAAAAGATAAAAAATAAATTCACAATTAAGATTTAACCACAATTTTATACACGAGTCAGTTAACTCATCCATATCACTATCTTGAAACATAATAAAAATGAATGATGGTTTCATCTCATATTTTAATTATTATATAAACAATACTCATCATTCTATCCAAATTTCTATGTTTGTTTAGTTAAGAAAAAAGAAAAAATACATTTCAATTAAGTTATTAAAATTAATTTCTAATTCATTGCTTTAGTGTGGGATTAGTTCATCACTTTAGTTTGGGATTGTTGATTATTTGGGTTGGTTGTCATTGATTTCAACCCTTGAAGAAAGTTCGGTAGCGAATTCTGGTAGCACAAAGGTTTGGATAATGGACCCAAGTTTGTTTGATGTATAATGGTATGCATTTTAATAAATTTGAAGGTAAGACTATTCTAGATGGATAGTACATGCCATGTCATTTCTAGTGGTATGTGGAACATCACATAACTCCTCACGGTTAGAGAGTTATGGCCATGTGAAGTTGGAGAACCCTCATGAGTCATCTAGAAGCCCCTAAAGGTCAAAGTAGTCAAAGTGGTTGCAAAGAAGAAATGATTTAAATAATAAAGTGAAGTGATGAGTGTACTATAGGTCAAAGTGGATACAAAATAAATGATTTAAATAATAAATTTAATGGAGAAATTACTAAGTGGACAAGTGGTTAGAAGTGGGTTAGCTCTAAAATAAAGAAAATGGTTTAAGATGGTTAGAAGATAACCCCTTGAGGAAGCCACATAAACGTATAAATAAGAGGCAAGGGTCTCTCATTTAATCACACTTGAGCATATTGAATATCTACAAGTGATTGAGGTAACCAAAGGATATCTAAGGAAAATTTTAGAGGGAAGGTGAAGTAAAGAAGACCGAAATTCAAGTGAGGATAAATTCTTTTGATGATGCTTTCTAAGGTATGTTATTTACAGGTCATCTCACCATTTTCGCAATAACATTTTTTCTAGAATGATTCAAACTGTGAAATATGGAGGCCATTGAGGAAACATATCCAAGTATCTGTGATAAAAATTTCAGCTTCTGGGTCCTTGTATTTTTGGAGTTACACTCCATGGAAAATAGGGTTTGTGGTTAGTCCTGAAACTAGTCTAAAACAGGTGTTTCAGGTAAAAACGTCATAAATTATTCATAACAGATCCAAATTAAGTAAGACAAAATGTATTGGTTATATTACAGTCCGTAGTATGTTGTGTACCATTTTCAGATCTATACAACAAATATTTCGTGCGGAGCATTCTCTACAAGTTCGATCTCTAGAATAAGACATAATTCAACAAGGTATGCCATTTTTTCTATAACTCCTTTTCTGAGAGGTTCCAAGTAGTGAAATATGGAGGAATTGCATAAAAGACACTAAAGAACATTGTGTACCATTTTCAGATGTTGGCCCTTGGTTATGGAAGGAAGCAAAGATTAAGGAAGAAGAGTGAAGTGCGAACTGCGTGGAAGGCACATTAACTGAGAATGGGTCGAAGTGGTCAAAGAAGTAGAAAAGAAGGAGCGAAGTAAGGTAAAGCTAGTCATTGAAAGAGAAGATAAAGGAAGACAAATCAACAAATAATATGGATCTTGGAAAACTCAACAAGCAGAAAAAGCCACCGAAGGATTCTTTGGAGCACCTCTCGGGAAAGAAGGAAGGATAGGCTGGCGAAGCCCTTAAAACATAGGTCAAGTTGACCTAGGGTTTAGACACCTAGGGTTTTTATATTTAGGGTTTTGACACTTAGTATTTGTTCTAAGGGTTTCCAAGAGTCATGTAATGTATAAATAAAGGTCTAGTGGACCTGGGATGGGTTGGCTTATGTTGTTATGGTTAATGTTTGTCGATTGTTGCAATTTTCGAGAGAGAAGCATTGTGTTGCAAGAGCATTATCGAGTCTGTAAGATATTTAGTTGGGTGCGGAGATCAAACCCTACAGCTGGTTGTGTAGAGAGGGGAGAGAAAGAGAAGGAAAGAGAGAGAGATCTGCAGCTAAGTGTGTAGATAGAAATGTATGTTTCCATTTGATATATCAAGAAACACAGTTCTATGGACGTAGCCCTAGGGAGAGGGTGAACCACGTATATTTTGTTGTTCTGCGTGATAGATGCTATGTTATTTGGTTTCTGTTATAATTTTATTGCATTGTTGTGTTAGATCTGAGATATAACCTATGAAGTAAGCTTACACGTGGTAAATAATAGCTAGGTGGTTGTGTGTTGTTGTTCTAGATTCACTTTGCATCTCCTCTGGTTGTAGACACCTGTGTCCTGCAACCCCCTATTGCTACTTCGGGTGAGACTGGATCTTCTCTGCAGGTGTTTTCGGAAGGGCCAGTAGTTAGGGCTTATTGGTACGCTATTAGAGTTGAACCCCGGATCTGCCCCTGTGCCAACAAACGGTTCCGTTGTTGGGACTAAGATATTCTTGAGGGAATGGCAAGGTGGTTTCCATCGAAGACAGAGATTCAAAAGTGGATAGAAGAAAAAGAGAAGGAATTTGACAAAGCTCAGAACAAGAACACTAATATTAGTGCAGAAGACTAGTTGGGAAGGTATATCTTTAGTGATATACATGAGATCTTATTTGGAGGAATTCATAAGGAGCTATATGAGTGGTTATCCAGATTAGCAGATACCCAGTTTGAAATCAGATCTAGACCACCTGTGGTTTGAACATCGGCGCTGATCAAGAAGGTCAAGAGAGTTGATAATGTCGTGTCAAGAGCAGTAGATCACTAGTTTGATAGCACTATTGGAGGTTACATTACTGAGTTTTATATTGATAGAGTAGAGTCATATAGACAAGCAACGAGGTATTTATTTAAGGGACCCAGAGGAATGTTTTTACACTTTTTGAAGTTGAATATCAATATGCTATTGCATGAGAAGAACATTTTGAAGATCCAGTAATCGACCGGATCGAAAAGCTAATGTTCAAGAACTTAGACAACGATAATGACACAAAGGTTGGGCATACACACAGTGGGAGAAACTTTAAAGAGGTTCCTCTGGTGAACCTGTTTGAGCAGAGTCATGAGCCACTGGCACAGGACAAAGGGTTCTACAGTGGAGAAGAAGAAAAGTTATTAAACGATGAACATTCAGAGTCCGCTAGGACAGACGAAGGGAAGACTGAAGAACTTCGTCAAGAAGGATTAGTAACTTCAGGGACTATGCCTACCGTTGAAGTAATTACTACTACTTCCCCTGTTTTTTTAGTAGCATTAAGTAACCAGAGTAGTCAGATTTATCAGAGCACTCAGAGCATTGTTACCGATAGTTTAGTACATACTCAATCAAGAAACCTAGGAAAATCTATGGTAGATGAAATCAGGCTACCTATTTTTAGAGGAGATGGATCTTAAGATACTGATCAACATTGGTTCTTATGCAAAGCTGTATGGAGTATTAAGCAAGTCAATGATGAATCTATTAAGAGAGCTCAGTTTAGTACTACCTTGAGAGACCGTGCACTGAGTTGGTACATGAATTTTTTTAAAGGGACTGTACAACCTAAACTGCTAAATTATATCAAGACTGTGTTGAGTGCAAAATTCAAGAAACCCAAGTCGGAGTCACAGTGCATTACAGAACTGAAAGAAATTAATAAGAGAGTAGATGAACCTGTTTGGGAGTTTGATCAAAGGTGTAAGACATTGACAAGCCGTTTGAGTTTTCAGATTCCAGACAAACAGAATAAGGAATGGTTCATTGTTGCCCTCTTACCACACATCAGAGTCCCTCTGATGCAATAGAAGGTCTCTTCATAGGCTGAGGCACTAGAGATCGCCATGAAACTAGAATCAACCCCTATGGGAGAATCCAGGTCATATATGAGTCAAATTTTGAGTCAACTAACTAGCTTATCTCTACAGGTCGAAGATATGAAGAAAGAAAAGGGAAAAGATAAAAGAGAAGACATCTGGTGCATTAGATGCAAATCAGAGGGCCATGACAAGGAGCACTGTCCCCTATTTAATGAGTACTTGGCCTCTAGAGCTCCAAGCCCTTTGAAGCAGGTTACTCTACCTTAGTGTAAGGTATGTAGAAATAGACATCGCCTTGGTGAATGTTATTACATGTAAAAATATGTCTAGACACCTACCAAACTTTACTGCACATTCTGTAAATATGTGGGGCATGATGAGAAGGACTGTAGGGCTTATGACCTCTTGCATGAAAGGTCAAGAGATACATATAGGATTCAAGGAGAATTACAACAAGAGGGAAATACTACGCAGTTTAATTCCCAGGAAGAGGAAACTTCAACCCTCGCGGTGGATTTAGAGGAAGAGGACGAGGAGGAGGCATGGGTTGAGGTCGAGGCCATATCATTTTTTATAATTGCGCCCATTCAGGTCATTTGGAAAGGGATTGTCAGAACCCTTGTACCACTTGCAGCTACTGCAACTCATTTGAACATGTTATTGAGGATTGTCCAACATTGTTAGCGAAACTTCAGGAGAGATGAGGAGGAAACCAGCAAGTCCATTTAATATCAGCCGAACCTCGTGGAGAGGATCCCAGAGTCATTGTTATCACGAGAGGAGGCGTTGCTAGGAGAGAAGATAGGGTAACTCCGGAAAATACCACAGAGGGATCAAGAATCAGAAGAGCTGCAGATAAGACACGGTTGTTTGATCCAAGGAAGGAGAAGTAGACATTTGAAGAGGCAAGAAGATAATTTGGAGGAGAACAGGCTTCTTCATTGAAGGCACAACCAGAAGTGAGAGAATGTGGGATGCCTCTAGCATTTGATCAGTTTGCATCACCTGGAGAAGGAAAAGAGGTAAGCAAGCTTATGAAATTCTTATGTACTTGCATTACTTTGATTAAGGATGAAAGAGCCATACAGGAACTACAACACTTTATCAGACAGTACGAGATAGGAAGAATAGACCCTATGCTGAGTAGGGATGTGAACCAAGTATCTAGGAAGAGGAGAACAAACAAGGAACTACACCTCAATGTTCATATTGGAGACTACGACATATATTATGTGGTCCTCGACTTGGGATCATAAGTCAATGTTATGACGAAGCAGACCTGGGCACTGATGGGAAAACTTAAGTTGATTTACTTCCCTATCAGGATCAGGATGGCTAATCAGTAGGCAGTAATCCCCTTTGGAATACTGGAGCATGTCCCTATGGACATCGATGGGGTAAGGATGTTTGCGGACTTCGAGGTGATTGAGATAGTTGATGATAGATGTCCTTATCCTGCGCTGTTAGGTATTGATTGGGATTTCAAAAATTCAAATGTTGTTGACCTAAAGAAAAGAAGAATGACATTTGAAGGTGATGGCCTTAGGGTCATTGCACCTCTTGATCTTGATGAAGGTCACAGATACACAAAACCCATCAGAGAAGAAGATTGTGCTTATGAACTAGAGAATATATACAAATTGACAACCAGATAACATGATTACATTAATCCTACAATAGACGGGAATTTGAGTTGGCGAAGTGAAAGCGCATGCTCATCAGACTTAGAAGAAGCACTGGAGAATTGGAAGAAAAACATGTATGAAGTTTCTGCACAGAGGTGTGCCATATTGACCAGGGAAGTTCGTTGGATTGGCATAGAAGTAAGTAATCTGCCCACATTTGATGGTTTAAATCATTTAGAAACATTCTTATTGGAATTTGAAGAAATTGTACCAGTACAATAGAGGTTGTTGGCACTGGATGAAGCCTTGAAATCAACACCAACAAGATGGTGGGGAACTCACAAGAAGAACATCACTGAGTGGGTGAAATGTTGCACTTTGATGACAGTGCACTTTTAAGACCAAGTTAAAGGGTGCGAAGTTCGATACAAAGGTCAAAACTGTCCGAAGGACCATGTGCGAAGTTGTGAGGAGGTCTAGGGAAATATTCCTAAAGAACAGTGGGTGCATAAATTCATTAACACTTTGGACACAATGCCTATCAACTGGTATCTTCAAGAAGAACTGCGCCTCACCACTTCATATTGGTACAATATGACCCAGAACTTTATAGCTACATTTTTATTTGAAATTCGGTACCCCACAACAGATCAGGCTTTACAAGTTGTAAGACAAAAAGTCTTTGAGGAGGCACCTAACCTCCCTGTTGAGCAAGAGGAATATGCATGGACTGCACCTCTTCAAAAATTACAAGTTTGCTACAATATCAATGTTGATGAAGATGATGATTCTAGGAATGTAAACATCACAAAAATTGAAGGACAGAGTGTTATCCACAAATTTGGTCATTGTGATGGTGTCATGATGATGTCATGATGATGTAAAATCAAGCTCTTTACCAAGAATACTTTCCTGAGAAAAGTTACAGTTTTCTTCTTCCAGAATTCACACTTTGAAACATGTTCGCAGGCTACTTATATATTCACCTGCGGGAATGCCTATTTCCCGCAGGCTACTTATATATTCACCTGCGGGAATGCCTATTTCCCACAGGCTACCTTAATCTGGGGTGCGAACTTCTCGCACTGTACTCATGGTTAGGGTGCGAAAATGCTCTTAAAAGGGAAAAAGATAAAGATCTTGAACCTTCTAGAAGGGTGAGTTGGCTTTCGAGTGTTTATTCAAGTACTGTCATTCCAGATATCTTGGGATCATTCCCTATCCAAGTAACTAATCTATCTCTTCCTATATATTGAGGAGATTTATCATGGAAAGGGTTAAGTTCAGTTAGCAAAAAGCTAGCAAGAGATTGATTAGAGAATTAGTGCAAGACTGTATGGAGAACTGATGCTACAGCAGCAAGAGACAACAACAAGGTCATCACACGTGGTTGATTTTCTTCATGCATGAGCAAGTGTGTGTGTCAGAGCTAGAAGCCATCGAAAGGAGACCTACGACATCAAGGCTTAGGTTGTAAGTTTCACTTTCAATTAATTCAATACAGTAATATGTCTCTTTCCCATAAAGATGATGTCACTTTATTACATAATTCCTTGATCATATGTATAGACTAGTCATTGAATATCTTATTCTACCTTTACTTCGATTGGTTTGTTTTGTTGTGATCTGGACGAGACGAGAGCATTGGAGCAAAGCTTGAAACAAAAGAGACATAAGGAAAGCGGTCATAAGGTATGTCCATAACCCTTATCTCTTAGTTCATTCAATAGGCTAGATCTAGGGAAAGTGTATTATTCTGTCCTATTTTGTTCTAGATACCAGGTGGATCTAGGGAGGTCAGTTTGTGTCCACACTCACGGACTTATCCTATAACAAAATTGGCGACTCCACTGGGGATCTATCCCTTTTGTCTTTTTGGTTTTTGAACTTTCTGTGGCCATTTGCTCTGTTTGCATTTTTCTCTTGATTTGTTGGTCTCTGAGTCCTCAGGATACCTTGAGGGACCTTCTGGGTCTATAAGCCAATTTGATTTTTTATTGCTCTTTCAAATTTTTCATTAGTTTCAGGGATTCTTGCACTGTGTCCATTAGCATCTTGCGAGAATCTTGATAGTTCACACTCTGCATATACATTTCAGTGCGGATAGTTCGCATGCTGCATCAAAGTGGCCTGCGAGAACCATAGTTTCTCGCACTGTGTTCCACACGGGCCTGCGAACAGTTTTTTGAAATTTTTGAATTTAGATTTTGACTCTGTCAATAGCTCGTATATGCTGATTTAGACCTCTTTGGCTTGTTGAATCAGTGACTTACATATCTTTTGCTATAATTGGCTTGCTGGAACTGATCTAGGTTTTCTAGGTTTTTCTTGCCTTTGAAACTTGACTTTCTTTTCTTAGCTTTTGTTGGCATTGTCATTCTCTCTGACCCCTAGAGTTGAGTGTATCTGACTTGCTGAGAACCGGGGATTGGTTGAAAGTTGAGTGTTTGATGTTTCTCTTGTGCTTTTTGGTTCGAAAGGACAATTTTTCATTTGCATTGAGAAGCTCCTTGGTTTGCTTTTGTTTTTGCTTACATTGAAAGTATTGGCTTGTGTTGTTTGTTTGAGTCTTTATAATTTGGTTTTCTTTTCTCATTATTCAGAGTTCTTCTTGGAAAGTGAACTGCATGTTTTCTTTCAAGTTTTGTTTTTTATTTCTGCGAGAACATTGAAAATCAAAGTTTTGAGAGTATTGAAGTTGTGAAAAAGACATATTGGAATTGTTCCTTGATACATGATTGTTTGCATTGACATCTGAAAGGAAATCGAGCATTGCATTTGTATTGTAGTATTGGGATTGATTTGGAAATTGTTCTCTCTCTCCCATAAACTAGGATTCATCGAATGAAATGAATTATATTTCATCATATCCTTGCATTATTTGGGTCAGAGTCATACATCACGAGTTTCATTTCCATTGCCTTTGAGTAAACAACAGCCTGTACAAAACATTGTGTAATATTAAAATTGATCTAGTAACTCTTTTCTAAGGCTTTTTTACACCAACATTTAGCTAGGCTAGTGCTTTGGAGTAAGAAGAGAGACACACTCTCCAAAATCTCAAAAACACACAATAGTATCTTGAGTTAGGGAGTGTAAAATTCCATTGGCAGCATATTGTCTTGGGAAGCCCTTCTAACACAAGGGTCA
>JZKD02S1966549.1:24284-49984 GCA_000966675.3 Picea glauca
TATTTGATCTTCAATACACTTTAAGTTTTATAATTATTTATTTATTTATTTATTATTATTATTATTATTTATATTATTTTTAATTAATAATGATAGTGACGACGATGATTAGTGTTCACTGATACCTATTCATTTATCGAACCTTAAGAAGGTAATAGATTACTTCAATTTCTTTAAAATTGTATTTCTATGCTTAAAAAGCATTGAGAGAAGCATTCCAAGATTACCATAGTTTTGATGACTTAGGAGGTTAGGAATGTTGGTAATGTGACAAATATTTTTATATTGGGATTTAATATGGGTATAGGCAAGGAAATCTAGGAGGAAGTGTGTTTCATCTGCTACCCTCTTAGTGTCACAAAGGTGACAGATTCTTTCATCCCATGGTGTTTTGGGAGTTTTCCAACATCCAGTTTCACTATGTAGCTTGTGAGAGTTTTTATTTTTATTTTAGCAATGTCGATTTTCTTCTTTGCACTTTTCAAAACTAAGAGGTAATTTTGATCTTATAAATTAGGGTTGAACACCTCCTTGTAGTATCTTAATTTCCTTTTATCCACTAATTCTTTATCACACAAAATATTCTCCTTAGATTTAGAAGTGATGATATTTGTAATATTATCAATATTCTTCATACTGGCTTTTTCTTGTATTCCCCAATGATTTAGCCAAGATTTGACATCTTTATGTCATCTCGACTTGAGCCCTTAGTGGTTTTGGCTATAGTTTGAAGCAATTTTGGGGATCCTCTTGTCCTCCATGTTGTTTATGTTGTTCTTGTACGTTAGGTATATAATCATATCAATTATCTCAGAGGGGGAAAAGATTGCTTCTATGAGGAGGATAGGATAGGGTGTGTTGCCCTTAATTTTGAGATTATAAGTTATACAATTGTTTTGGATTTGTTCTATCTTTCTACAGGATTCCTTAGATATAATGCAACCCCAAACTTCACATTCATATAAGATAACTGGAGTGACAAGAGTGTGAAAAAGGATTTATGTTTTATCCCAAAGAAAAAGATATCTTGATTTACAATTGTTTTCGAGCCCATAATAAGCTTTCCACCCTCCATTATCCTTTTTTCAATGCTATTATTCCAATTGAGCTTGTGGTGGATATCAATTCCAAGATACTTGTATGAAGGCACTTCCTCCAAGTTATTGTTTTCATAAACAAAATTATTGTAGGTGATCCTTTTGGATTTAATCGTCATAACCTTTTTTTTGTCAGTGTTCACAGTCATGCCCATGCTAGAGTAGAAGTCCTTGAGGGTTATTAGTTGCTTACCTAGGTCATAGGGACTCTTTTCCATAAGAGCGATATCATCAACATAAAGAAGGAGGATGATGAATATACTAGTGAGAGTCGAGCCAAGACAACCTGCATCCTCCAAAAACATTTCTAACTATATCTACTACTTTAAAATTTAAAATTTTATTTATTTATTTGTTTTTATATTTATATCTATATTCATATCTACTTATTTGCAACTATATTACTCCAAAGATAATGAAAAAACTTGCATTTTGTTTCAAAATATGATTATTATATATAAAATTTGCCAACAACTTGCCCTTTTTTTTCTTCAAAGGACAATTATTATATATAAAACATTTTTGGAAGGGAGATCCATACAAAATGATATGTGTTCTCTTTGAAGGGAAACATTTGCCAAATATACAAAAAGACGATGAAAAAACTCACATTTTTTTATTATTATATATAAAAGGCATTGTCTAGTTGTTCTACGAAATGTTTTTTTTCGCTAGAATCCAACGATATAAATTTACACGAATCACTATATTTTGTTGTTCAAAATCCATTTGTGAATGCAGAAATGGATTCAACATGGTGAAAAACCCCTCGGCCACTCAGATTATACATAAATAATCACTCAAATATACGAATCTAACAATTTCTCATTGGATTTCGGGAAAATGTTCTTGAAAACAATCGTCATTTTGTAGAACGTTTAACCTACAACTATATAAAATTTTCCAACAAATTGCCTTTTTTTTCTTTCAAAAAACAATTATTATATATAAAATATTTTTGGAAGGGAGATCTATACAAAACAATCTGTGTTCGCTTTGAAAGGAAACGTTTACCAAATATACAAAAAAATTATCATAATTTAATTAAGCATAGAACAAAGAAAGTCACCTATCACTAAATATGGTAACGATTGAACATAAAAAGTGATATATCACTGAGATCTTTTTACCCATTTAAATATTGAGTACAAATTTGAGTACATTTTTGTTGGGGCTCAGAAATATCCTATTTTCATCCACCTTTCCCTTCATCATATTCCACATTTCATCGCCCCATTAACCTTTCACGATATCATTTCATAAATATACTTGGGTTTCACCTTATTATTTTCCACTTTATTCATTTTAGTGTTAAAAAGGAATTTATGATTAAATGTTAGAAAATTGACATGTTTTCATATATATCTCAAAAATGTGTGAGCTTTGTAATGTGTAGGAATATGTGAAGGATTAATTCAAAAGGACTTATCAAATACTTCCTCCACCATTTCAATATTTGAGGAGATAATTCAAGCCCATTCCAAGGAGAAGATCATGGAGATTTGGTTGGAATATCTTATCCAAGATATATGAGAGATACATGTGAGGATTTGAAGGGATTATATTTTGTAATAATGGGAAATAGGTTGAGAGAAAAGTGGATCTGTAATAATGAGATGGTTATCTTATCTTCAAGGCTCTCATGTATAAAAGAGAGTGCTCTCTCTTCATGAGGATTCAATTAGAGTATGCAATTAGAGTAGTAATCAAGTAGAGAATTAGAGTAGTCATGAATGGTAGTCATTTGGATTTGAAAGAAAGGGATTCTTAGCTTTGATTCATGGATTTGGTTTTCATGCTTTCATTATTTTGTTATGAAGATTGATTTGATTATTATAATGTAAGATTGCTTCATTGGCGTGAGCTCACATATGTTGTTGTGTCATTCAACTCTTCACATGTTTTATTTTCTTTTCCTTCATGTAGTTTTCCATTCCTAGATTAATTTCATTCACACAATTTCTCATTCCTAGATTAATTTCATTTGTGCAATTTCCCATTCCTAGATTAATTTCAATTCCAAGTCGCATGTTTCAATTTCCTGCATTAGATTAATGATTCAATTTCAGTTGTAGCTTAAACATTAGATTAGATTAGTCCCACTTCAATCTTGCATATATTTTGTGTGTGCTTCGTAAGTTTACGATCCTTGGATTGACAAATTAAATAGTTGGGCAAGTACTACAACTCAATTCATACAACATTAGCTTGGCCCAATATAATGAATTTCATTCCCTTGTCACAATTGTTGTTCCTTTTGCAAGTAGTGTTGTTCATTTGAATGTAACAATTTCCATTCCTTTTGTTACGATTGTTGTCCCTTTGCAGGGGTTGCATCTCTGGAGGACAGGTATTGAAAATGGAAGGTAAGAACCTATGTAGGCGACAAGTAAAATGCTTATGCCAGCGCCTACCTTTGGATGATGCATAGAGGTTATATTTTAGGACATCTTTAGAGCCCAACATTTTGGCACCATTGTCGGGGAAGCACGATGGATTGAGGTATTAGTTTCTTTTTTATTTCAATTCATGCAAGTGTGATATAGACATGTTGGTAAGGGGTCATAGAAGCTCATGAGAGGGGACTCCTCATGTTCTCCCTACCAACTAGGTAAAATTAGTTTCAATGTCTGCAAATTTCAATTTATGCAAGAGTGTTTAATTCATGCAAGTGTGATCTAGACGTGTTGGTAAGAGGTCATAGAATATCGTGAGAGGAGACTCCTCATGTTCTCCCTACCAACTAGGTAAAAGTAGTTTCAATTTCTACAAATTTCAATTTATGCAAGAGTGTTTAATTCATGCAAGTGTGATCTAGACGCATTAGTAAGGGGTCATAGAAGCTCGTGAGAGGAGACTCCTCATGTTCTCCCTACCAACTAGGTAAAAGTAGTTTTAATTTCCGCAGAAGTAGTTTTAATTTTTGCAAGTGTGATCTACATGTGTTGGTAAGGGGTCATAGCAACTACTTGAATGGAGACTCCTCATGTTCTCCTTGCCAACTATCAAGAGTGTTTAATTTCCGCAACTGTGAAGAGTAATTTTTTTATGTTTTAGCAAGATTTTTATTTTAAGTTTTTCATTTTGATTTGGGTGTTGTAAGAATCCTTTTTTTAACATGATTTAACAATGAATTTAATCTTGGAACAACTCACTCAGATCCTAGAAAAAGTCAGGGTCTCCTCTTCTCTGGAAGAGGAGATCTTGACAGTAGTTGAAATCTTATTCACTTCTCCTAAGGCGAATGAAGAATCAACATACGAAGAACCTTGCATATTTAATGAAGAACCACTAGGCACGCAAGAGGTCGAGGAGGACAGCGAGGAGCTACAACATGATATGAGTAAGACAAATTACGCCTACGAAATCCTGATCAAACACTGGTTTCAAGAAAATACTAGGTTAGTTCCACTTAGGTTTCCTTTTTATTTTGTTAATTTAGGAGTTCAGCAACTAATTTCACACGTTCATACATATTCCCAACTGTCAATTGTGAAATTGAAAGATAACATATTTTTATTATTGTTGTGTGCATGGCTACATCGGCTATTTGATTATACGTAACTAATCTCTCATTTCTAATTAGCGTAGTGTAGGTAGGGTTTTATTTTCAATTTTTATTTTTTTTTGCTAGAATAAGTATGCTCTCCTCCGTGCTTCATGTGATTGAGAGGATCCAAAAGTAGGATGACTGATTGGTTGATTTTAGGAATATCAATTAATTGACGAAATAAATGTTTTTGCCTAATCTATTTTTTCGTCTTCCATTTGCTCATAGATTTTTAATAAGCTTGTAAAAACGTTTTTATTTTTTATTTATTTTTATTTTTATTTTTTAAAACATAACAGAAGGAATAAATGAAAAGTTGTGCATCCTCCATCTGCAAATCAAAGCAGTAAAACAATAAGTACAGAGAGAATATATATATAAATTAATGGTTTAATGGTCTAACATGTAGAGCCATGGCTACCACATCCTTCACCTCACCAACAAATAAAATATATGCATTTTCTTCATAACTCAGAAAGGAATTTATCCATGCATGTATTACTTGTGTAAATGATTTGACATTGTGGTTGCAAAATTATAACGAGTATGTTGTGTTTGATTATTTTGAGGAGGTAATTCTCCATGTGTATCCCACTCAACTTTGTCAGCTATTTCTTATCTAATGTGGTGGAAAGGTCAGATCTTCAAAGATGCTTCTCAGTATGTAAAAGATACACGAGGTATCACAAATCCAAATATGGGTTCTGCATGCCAAGTTACGCTTGACCCAACCGGTTCCTCTTATCCTGAGAATATTAATGCTTCAAATATTGACATGTTCATGGCAACTTGGCTGGCCAACAAGACTCATTCAAAATTTTCATTGAAGCTTCTCATGAGTATGACAAGTTATACTACTGTTATAAAATCCATCCTCGAACTATACATTAATATCATTGTAGAAGCCAGCACGCAGAGGTTTGCAGATCTAATTTATCGCTTGCCTGCTTGCCTACACTTTCTTATGAGAGTTCCAGCATCCCACAACGAAGCACAATGAAATTAGCCAATGATTTATTAGTTTCTTCTAAAGACTGGATGTGAAGAACCATGCTTTGATCACTGAAATGTAATATTTTATATTTGGCTAAATGTGGATGCAAATGCCTCGACTTCCACTAAAATTTAAGCCATAATGAAGGATGGAGTAGGCGTGGGCTCCATGCAGGTCGACATATAAGATTGTTTTCTTGAATCTTCAAAAATTATTCGTTTTCTGCATCTTTCCTACAATATAATATCAAATTTAAGCTGCAGATATGATGCGATGCATAAAAAACAATGAAGGATGACAATAATATTGTACAAGAATGGGTGTCCATGCCAACATCAACCATCCTAACAAAAGCTCCAGTCTGTGACATATGGTCACCACACTGTCGATCGAAATCAAGCCAGTCCCACCTTCCATGCTAAGGAACAACCTTATTTCCAGCAAAATAAATGAAGGAAGATTCAACCGTTTGGTACCCTTATCCTCACACGATGAGAATGGAAGATCTGGAAGAGATAACGCGCCTCAATGAATAGTTGGTATAGGATCTGTTTCGACAACATAGGATCTGTTTACATGATGGATCTTACATGGATCTGCGAATCCTGCCTCAAGCCCCTTAAAATCTGGTTTTAGATTGTTTATCTCCTCATTCAACCACATTCAAAGATTTTCCTGTTGGAGCAATCTTCTTGCCAATCCATTTCTCGGTCATTAAATTTTATTCAAGCACCCGTGTCTATAGCTCCAAGCCAACACATCTGGATTCTGAAGGTGGTTGTGTGATGTAATTGGTGTTTATCTAACATTTTTATGGTTGGAAATCAACAACGATTTTCATTGGCGATATCATTTCTAGACTTTCAGCCTCCGTGTTAGGTTGTTACACTCCCAAAAATTGAAAATGATATGCTCGAGTATGTTTCTAACAAAACGTGCATTCTCAGCTGGCATGCCCACTGCCAAAGTCGTAATAAAAGGATCGCCTGACCTCATCGATTCTTTGTGCATACTACAATTAGATTTGAGTTAGAAATGCAATCTTTACACTATGAGGTTGAAGATTTTGAGTTCATATGTAGTGTTTTCAAGGAATTAGGTTATGGTTTCAGATACGAATGCAAGAATTATAACTTTGACATCCATAAGGAGTGCACCCTGAGCTTCATCATATCTATCATCCACAACATAAGCTTGTGCTCAGGAAAGAAGAAGAACGAGATTTACCCCAACGTCCATGCGAGATATGTGGAAAAGAGGTTTCTGGATATTTATATTATGCCTTCCCTGAGAAGTGTGACGTCAAAGTTCATGTATTGTGCACAACTATGTGTTACAGGATAAAACATCCTTGGCATCGGCACTATATTCAACATCTGGATACTCCACGAACGTCAAAACTTCTTGTTGTTATAACCCTATAATTTAAAGGTTATTCTGTTGATGGAAAAATTTCACTATTGATGTATGTTGTCTTGCAAATAATATTTCATTCCTACAAATTATTTTCAAAAATAAAAGAAAGAAAAGAAAAGAAAGAATAGAAAAGAAAAGAAAGAACAGAAAAGAAAAGAAGAAAAAGAAAAAGAATAAAAGAGGGCATAAAAGAAAATGGATAAAGGCCCCATGCAATAACAATGACTTGATCCATATAGTTTAATCATGGTTAAGTCTCTTTGAATTTATGTTGATAGGTTAGTGAATAAGACTTGGCTAAACTATTTAATCTTATCCAAGTATTTAGGTTAGGTAGTGAATAAATTTGATCAAACTGTTTAATCTTGATCAAATAGCCCCAAGATAGAGTAATTTCTTATCCCAATAGTCTAATCTAGGATAAATGTGTAGGTAGGTAGGATAGGACATAAACTAGCCAGTGTTTCCTTCAATAAAACATGCATGATGTTCAATGAAAATCCATGATTCTTGATGTTTGAGGTATGTTTCCTAACCCCATGGTGACAAAAAGCAAAGGGAAATAATGAAAAACCCACAAAAGAACGTTATCCTAAGTTTAAGTTGCATATTTTTGATTTGCGCCCAAAGAATAAAGAGTGCCCAGAGATCTACAGTTGATCTAATGATGCATAGATAAATGGTGGACAATAGATTCCAGGCCCCCCTGACCATTCTACCTGTAACGGGAGGGGGTGGGGGTCTAATATGAAGAATAAAGAGCACACTTAGATCTATGGTTGATCTAGCGGTGCATAGATCAATGACTAACAGTGGATTTTGGACCCCCCCGATTGTTCTACCTTTAACGGTGGGGGGCAGTCTGATATAGAGACTAAAGAGTGCACATAGATTGACGATTGATCTAGCGGCGTTTGGAAACAGGAGGTCCTGGACCCCCCCAACCATTCTACCTTTAACGGTGGGGGAGGGGGGGTCCGATATGGTAGTTTTCCCAGCGGACCCCATCCTAACATGTCACAAATATATGGCGTCGGACCCCCTCGCTCTAAACCATTTACCACCTTACTTCCCCTCCGACATAGTTCCATACTGACATTGCCTCACCACCTCTACATCGTGACATCATCTTCAAATATCCCGCTGCCTCCTAACATCATGTTTCACTACCCCCCTATAAGTCTCATCTCATAACTCTGTCAGTTTTCCCCTCCATTCACCTGTCACGGGTCATGTCCCACTTGCCTATATTCCAATCACCTCCCTCTACATCATCCTGGTACACACGTTTCCCATCCTCCACTTGCCACCTTGCACTTCAAATGATCCATTAGCCATTTATTACAGGCTAACATATCCGTTAGTCTACTGACCTGTCCCCCACACCTAATGGATACTCGTTCACTCAAATTTAACTTCGTTTCCACCATTTGTGCACTGCTCACACCTTTTGCACACCCGAAGCACATTTTCCTCACCTTTTCAATCAGCGACCCAACCATAGCCATTGCCTACTAATGATTTTGTTTTAGTTTGTAGGTATCTATTGAATCAATGTCACCAAAATCCAAAATATCATAAGTCGAGGAAAATCCATTCCTCCCACCTCTTGTCGATCTCGACCAGATCCCGCTAGCTGACAAAGATTACCTGATCTCAGAGACTAGGTGCGAATTCAATTTTTTTGAATTACAACCATGGTTTAAAGATACATTCATGGATCAAAGCGATGAGATTGGGCTCTGGGAGTCCAATATCCCTCTGTATCTCTTCCCCCAAATTCACCATTTTCCCAAGTTTTCCCTCAAATGCCAGAATCTAAACCATTTACCACCTTACCCCCCCTCTGACATACTGCCATACTGACATTGCCTCACCACTGCCACATCGTGACATCATCTTCAACTATCCCGCCACCTCCTAACGTCATGTTTCACTACCCCCCTATAAGTCCCATCTCATATCTCTATCAGTTTTCCCCTCCATTCACCCATCACATGTCATGTCCCACTTTCCTATATTCCAATCACTGCCCTCCACATCATCCTGGTACACCCGTCACCTATCCTCCACTTGACACCTTACATTTCAAATGATCCGTTAGCCATTTATTACAGGCTAACATATCCATTAGTCTGTTGACCTGTCCCCCGCACCCAATGGATACCCGTTCACTCAAATTTAACTTTGTTTCCTCCATTTGCGCACTGCTCACACCTTCTGCACACCCGAAGCGCATTTTCCTCACCTTTTTAGTCAACAACCCATCCATAGCCATTTCCTACTAACTCTTTTGTTTCAGTTTGTAGGTACCTGTTGAATCGATGGCGTCGAAATCCAAAAGATCAAAAGTCAAGAAAAATCCATTCCTCCCACCTCCTGTCGACCTCGACTAGATCCCACTAGCTGACAAAGATTGCCTGATCTTAGAGACTAGGTGCGAATTCGATTTCGTCGAATTACAATCATGGTTTAAAGATACATTCATGGATCAAAGCAATGAAATTGGGCTCTGGGAGTCCAATCTCCCTCTGTATATCTTCCCCCAAATCCACCATTTTCCCGAGTTCTCCCTCAAATGACAGGCTCATTACCTCCCCGATCAGAGAGCCATAGTTTCATCGTCTGGAGAAAATATGCTCTCTATCACACCCAAATCCATTGATAAAATGATGCAGATATCTAGATCTGAATCCCACTCTCCCCTCACCATTGAAGTTCTAACATAGATGTACCAAAATCTGTCTTTTCCCCAAAGGGAGCAGATTTTTGAGCTTTTCCTCCCACAGGATGCCCAATTCCCCAAGAAAAATCCCCCTTACCACTCCTCCATGTTTTCATAAAAGGGAAACCAAATTCTTTCATCGCTATTTTGTCTGCTCGATTATTTCTTAGATGAATGGCTGGATGAACCCATTTTGGGTTTCCTATCCATTTTCTCTATTGAAGAAAACACCACCATCTAGTTCAAATACAACACTTTCCTGGCTAAGAACATACATGAACAACTCTTTAAATTCGCCACATAGGGCATGTTCTGGAATTCTTCAATACTGGCCTACATGTTCACCTTTTTTCAAGAAGATAAGTTCTCTTTCCCTATGCAGAAAATGGACCAGGACAACAAGCCACAGTTTGTCACCTCTTGGACTTCGCTACTCAGAAGAAACTCCATAGAGTTTAATTTCAAACAGTTTATTGAGCAGTTTTACCACCCAGTGGTGAGCATGCTCAGTGGTAGACTAGATCCATGGATAAATGAAGAAGTCCAGAGAATCTTACACCTCTCGGACCTTGCCAAAACTGGAGACTGGTACCTGTATCAAAATCACACGGAGATCAGAGTATATGGGTGTGAGCTGGCTCCCTATAAGATACCCAAGTACTCTCCTATGAGGATATTCACTTTGGAGTACATTAGGAAAATGATTAATTCAGATGACATTTATTTCATGTCTTTGAAGAAGAAACAACAACTGAGAATCAAAGGGCAGATTGGACCTTTTATCTGCAACAATCGAGCTACAAGAGAAGAGGAAGACGAGTTATTAAAGGATATGAATTTTAGCACCAGTTTCATTTGGCACTATGATCCATGTGGGATCATTGCAGAGATGAGATTGAAGAAAAAAAATTCTCCATATGCTCATACACTCAAACCAGAGATCGAGAAATTTGTGAACCAAACAGAGTGGGAGGTGAACACTCTGGAAGACATTGAACAACAACATCCTCTAGACATGATTTCACAAACCACAACTCCACAGGTACCAAAGGATAAAATACAAAGGAAGGATGTTTCACCTTCATTCACTGAGGTGTCAACAAAGTATTTCCAAGTGTACACTAAAAGGCCTAAAACCATTCACACTACTCATAGGTCTAGAGAAGAAGAGACACAGTCTACCAAAGTAGTTGAGGGAGAATGTTCACAACTTCTTTCAAGTAGCCATCAGATGATGTCTACCTCTTCCTCAAAGAAGGAAACTGTTACCACTATGACCACCCAGCCTCCACCAACATATGCAAAGTTGAGTATTTTTGAAAAGTATGACTTAGTCAAGAAGAAGAATGAGATGCTGACAAATCACACCTATCCTTAGTTCTAGAAGCAGACTTCAACAGAACAACATAGGTTTATGTCCACTTTTGATACTAAAAAAGAAAGAATGCACAGGGCGTTTCTACAAACACAGATACCTCATCCAAAAGAGATCACAGATTACAAAAGGTCGACTCTGGAATTTGATGCCAAGAAAGTTCATCCATATGATGAGATGGATTTGCACAGGTAGACTAGAGAAATGGTTTTCTCAACATTGTCTCATGCTTCCACTATTGCTGTGAAATACAAGGTCTCTCTGAACAATGTTCAGACCCAATTAAAATTGGATAAAATATATTCTTTTGCAAAGGATAACATTATTAAATCTTTAGAAGAATTGGTACTCAAAATTGGGTATGACCCCTCAAATGTAAAAGAAGTTGAGGAGTTTCTCAAGAAAAAGAATGCTGACATAGCATCTCTGAGGAAGAAACTAAAATTGCCAGCTACATAAGACTCACAGGCCAAAGAGATAGCTGTGACAGAAGGTGAGAAGGAGGAATTGTTGAAGCTAATCATGCAAAATAATGCACAGATAAAGGAAATGGAGGTAGAGTTGGAAAGGTTGTTAAAGAGAAGGAACAGGAAACACATATGGAAGTAATCCCACTGAGTGCAATTCCCCTCACATGAGTTAGCACAGTGATAGCATCAGTCACCACCACTACAAAAATTCCTTCTTCTACCTCAATGGTCGTTTCAAGAACATCTGAAGCTTTAGCAACATCAATGGAGAAGATGACTTTGCAAGGAACATAAATCAAAATATTGGAGCATGAGATAGAGAATCTCCAGAAGCTAAAAAATTCTTTCCAAGCCAGTTACAATACAAAAAAACATGCATAAAAAAAGCTAAAGCAGGAAATCCAACAACTGTAGAAATAAACAGTTATGGGCAAAGCACTAGAAGAGGCCAAAGAGAACATCTAGATGGATATCTCCAAATCCATAAATGAAATATGGCCCATAGTGCAAGTCATGTTTGAACAACATGAGTTGGTGTTAAGGAGAAAATAGGACATTGACAAGATCAAAGGAGAATTGGGAGAGAGGCCCACAGAAGAAAATGAAATTATCAGGTTTCTGAATTCAAAGACTAGGGAAGAACTAGAAGACCTGAATATTGAAGATAGAACATAAACCATCCTCGAGGTTAAAAGATTGCTCACCAAAAGAGGATTGATGTTGAAGCTAGAGGAGAAGTCCCAAAACATGGATATTGGGGTTCAAATATTCTTCAACAAGATTGATGTTTTGCAAAAGAAAGCCTTCCCAGTCTACTGGTTCTAAATGATGAACTAATGACCCTATCCGAATACAAGCAAAAGATTGCCATGGTGGCCAAGGACAGTTCCAAGTTTTCAGGAATCTAGGGTAGTATCACAGGCAAGGAATTTCTAGGGACTTTGCAGCTAGACCTCAGTATCTAGCACAAAATTAAATATATTTTCATCACCAAGACGACTTTCACCAAATATACCGATATGGATGAAATATACTGCAGGCTACTAAAAGTCACCATCCCCAGTAAACAAATATGGGAGGAGTTGTGCGAATTGATTGAGTAGGGATGAGGTGTGTCATCCAAGTCAATAAGAAGAGAATTCAGAGTCACATGAATGACTCACCAATGGCCTTCCCCAAAATCAACATGAAGAATCTGACAGATCATCAGCAGTTCCTGCAATTTTGTATCTTGTTGTCTAGTTGTTAGGATTAGATTATACCACGTCCTGATCATTAATGACAGGGTTTTTTGTAATTTTTGTTATAAATACTTCAAACTTCGAAGTAATGAGGGTTGATATTTATGCCCAAGCAAGCTATAAGAACTATAATTTTTATCAAAAATATACCAGTAATAAAAAGGACTTTCATAGGATTCCTGCGTGTTAGTTGTTGGTGATGTTTTCTTCTCTCAGTTTAAATGTTTTTCCTATATTCATAATCACTTATGTTTTCTACATATGATCGTTTAAAACAAGTTGAAGTTGCATATTTTATCTTTGTATGCTCTTAAAGATCTTAATGTTTATCTTAAAGATTTTAAAGATCTTAATGTTTATCTTCTGATGTCATGATTAAGAAATTCTTAAATGCTTCTTGGTTTTAATTGATTATCTCATCTTTCTGCTATCCACCATTTAATTTCTAAAGGATGTAACAGTTGCATTATCCTGTGTTGGCATAGGGGCATACCCAGGGTTCAACGCTACAACAACACACCAACAAAACCCTAACTACCGACCCTTTCGGAAACACCTGCGAAGCAGATGAAGTCTCACCTGAGGTAGAGGCAGGGGTGGTTGCGAGACTCAGGTGTCTGCAACCTTAGTTGGGACACCGATCTATGATTATAACACTTAGAAATCATGTAGCATAGATTATTCATCAATATTCAACCCTTATGATACTTCACAGACAGCACAGAGCATCGGAGTATGTACTTATATCTAAGACAATTCAACACTTAGACACAACAAGATAGATTAGAGTCGATAGATCAAGCACTAAGCATGTTACATACCAGATATAACATTCATTCGTATCTCAGAAGAAAAAATCATAAATATATCTATCTAAACACATCAAATCACTTATCAAAGAAAGAGACAAACACATCAAGTCGAGGCACAAATCACAACACACATATTTACCATGGTTCATCCCCACCCAGGGGATATGTCCACAAAGTCTTCTTCTTTATTAGCTTCAGTTAATCAAGTTACAACACAGATCCATCCAAATCCCTCTTCGCATAGGATAGAATATCTATGCTACTTGCTAGATCCTTCTTCCTTGCACTACAACACAAAGCCTTCTACAGTCTCTCACAGGGACTTGCACTCGACTCTACAAGTCTTACACAAAATGCACAAAGCCTTGATCACACAATTTCAACCCTTGGCACTTAGCCTACATCACATAGATATATCATCCACTACTCCTCTATATGGCCTAGACATCTATATATACATACAAAATAGGCCTAAACATGGGTAAACCCATGGGCTGACATCCCAATCCCATTACATTATCCCCCAAAACCCCAAAAGGGGTCTAACTTCCATGATTTTCACTTCACATTGCGCTCCATCTTTGACAAGCTGTCGAAGTACCAAAAATGGTGAAATATGACCAAGTATTCCTCAAAACTTGGTCAAGGACCAACAGGCCCCCAACACTCACCTGTGACTCATCCCAAGTCACTCAGGTCTGGGTAACATTTCCTCATAGGTCTCGATCTTGGATCGAGCTACTTCAACTTGCCTTTGTGCTACTGCTTCTTGCTCAACGAATTCCTGACCAACCACTTCGCTGATAGGTCCTTCCAATTTCTTCTCGACTTTGACAACTACTTGTTCTAGTAGTGTTCCTTGGCCTTCAATTTCTTCAAACAGTAGGTAGGTCGCCTCCTGGCTTGGCTGGATTTTCTGGGTGACTTCCATCACTTTGTTCTGCATGGTAAGAACAAGTTGTTGGGTAGTGCACTGTTCCTGGGATCTCTTCATCCTCTCGATGGGTGATAGGAGCTTGAGCTATGCCTGTAATGTATCTGCATGCTACTTTTCTTCCTGGAGTTGGGACTCTAGTTTCTTCAACTCTAGGTCTTCAGATAGTTGTTCATATATCTGTGTGCTTCTGCTACTTAGTTGTTTACATTCTACAACAAGTGTTTTAATCCTCTCGACTGCATTCTGAGCATTCAATTCTCGTTGTTCGTGCACTTCTTGTGGAGTCTATGGTATGGTCTAAAGCTCTAATTCCACGACCCTTTGTTGAATTTGATGAATGACTTCATCCATCTTCGTCACTTGGCACTCTATGCGCTCTTCGGCCTTCTGCTCTAAGATGATCACAGAGCAAAATCCTCTGTTGACTGCTTCTTCAATTCCTATTTGCTTTGGGAGTAGTTGCTCTTTCTCTTTTTGGAACTTCACTCTGTATTCTTCAAATTTTTCATTGAGAGCATTCTTCTCTTGTTGCGCAGCTTGGCGTTGTTCAATAATTTCCTCCTGTGCTTTCTTTAGGGCCTGGGTGGCCTATGATTTTTCTTCCTGAGCATGTCAAAGGCATACTTCGATTACATCAACAATATTGTGGAGATAAATTTATTCATCTCCCACTTTTATTGTTCCTTTTGACAGAGGTGTTGTAGAGATTGCTCGGCTAGACTAAAGTGCTTGTTGTACTCCTTGGAGCGCAATATCAATTTGGCTATACATTTGTTCCTGCTTCACCTCCTACTTCTCTATGATTTCCTTTGAAGCATCATTGATTGCTACAATAATGAAATCAAAGTCATCCAATGTGAGGGAAATTCACATCCTTTTTACAAGGGTTCTTGGTTTCTTTCTGGAGGAATATTTCAGAAGTGAGACCTTCCTTTTATTCGATGAGTCTTCTTCATCCCTAGGCGGTGGTACTTTGAATTTTAGAGTTTCTGTACCTTCTTCATCATCACCTTCTTCATTTGGTGTAATGGAAGCTGTCTTTACATATAGAATTTCAACATCCTGGACTTCTTCAGTCTTCTTTGTCGTCTTTTCTTTCTTTGTCTTACTGGCCCCAGGTGTATCCTGTGCAATTCCAGGGCTGTTGATGTCAGACATTTCTGTGGGGTCTTCTAAAACAAGGAGGTCCGCCAAACATTTCTTGGTGATCTCTTCCAGGTCTTCTTTTGTCATCTTATAATAGGGATGAATTTGTTCCTGGTGCTCATCAGTACGTGGGGTTAGGTATATAAAGTGGCAGTCCGCACTGAACTTTATCAGAGGTCAAAATCCCTACAAAGTGTTCAGGGTTATGTGAGTTTCACTCCTTATGGATGATTTCAGTTAGTTATAGTACACGTGGAAAGCGACATTCAATTGCCATTGCTTGATCATGTTGTTTGAGTACCATAATGTACTAAACTTCGCGGCTAGTGGCCCAAAGGGTTCAAGTTCTAGGGAGGTTGCGCCTTCTGGTAGCTCCCATGCAAAAAAAATGATCAGTATTAGGAGCCAGCTAAAATGGAATTCATGCCCCTAATCCTGGGCTTCTCTGTAGTCAATATCCAGTTGATTCACCAGGTACTTCGCCTAGTTCATCTGTAGTCCCTCTATGCACTTTCTTGCGAGTTTAACTACAATTCCAAATACTTGTGTTGGTCGATTCTTGTGTACCAACTTCCATGCTATCAGTTGGCATGTGAGGCGCACTGCGCCACTTTCAATAGAAGCTACCTTGTAGCCTCTCATGCCTTTCTCAACATCGCCATAGGATTCTTTGATCTTCTGCACAAGAGCGTGGTTTGCGGTCTTTCCAGGATAGTACTCATGGGGATCAGGGCCCTGCATGCTAAGCTCAGTGATCCTGTTGATCAACTCTGAATCAGAAGTTATGCAAAAATATAACCACAGGTATCCTCCGTGGTAACTTGCTAGCAACAATTTTACAAAATCATTCACCTCCTGGTGTCTCCCGAAGTGCGGTATTTTCATAAAATTGAGTAAAGTAGATTGCACAAGGTTCATCATCCATTGTTGAGGGATGATATTAGAATTATTTCCCTTAGTTCTTGTCAATTACTTATATGGGGCAAGCATGATGTAAGATTTATGGTCCCCCAGGTTGAAGTCAAAAAACTTCAACACTATAACCTTGTCTTGATCTGCGTGGTAGGTGTGTACTCCTTTCGGTAGATATGCAGTGACTAGGGTGTATTCAAAGTCTTTAGGGACACTGTCCCTTTTAATCTCAATGCTCAAAGGGGGTATGTAAGCTGGTAGAATGGATGGTACTAACTTCGTGTTGGCTATGTCGTCCTTATTCTTAGTTCTTCTTTCTGCACTGGCTCAAGATGTTCCTACTTGAGCAATTGACAGGGAGGCTTGCAATCCTCTCGTCGATGATGCTTGGATTCTGGTGGACATTCTTCTTTCCGACATGGCTCTCTCAGTCATTAAATCGAGAAGGACCTCTATGATGGATTCCTCAAGTGCAGTGAGATCATCAGACATACGTACTCGGGAAAGATAATAGGGGTCATGATGATCTCAAAATGCTGCACTAGGATGAACAATATGCTAGCAATGATCACTGTAGACAAGCACTAGTTCTGTGGGCTTCAATTTTTCAGTTGGAAAAAGTGTTCTTCGGGCACGACACGATGAGCTAAATAGGAAATTCATCAATGGTCTACTTGCAATGGGTATGAAGCTTCCATGAACATTGATCCATCTGTTATGGCATGGTCCAATGGTTTGGTGGTGATCCTTTAATGCTTTTCTATTCGTTCGGGGTGGAAGTCAAACGGGTATATCGATCCAATGACTATATTGCTTTGTCATGACGAAGTGTCGTATGTCATTGTTCTGATATCCCGACGAAGCTCAATTCCTGTGAGTTTTCCTTCTGTGAATTTTCCTTTGGAGTCTTCTATAAATTTTCTATCTTGGCTCTCTTCTTACTTAGCTTCCTAGCCTTCTTCCCAGTGAGATTAATCTCGTTCATCCTTTTTTCATTCTGATTCTTATCTTCTCTCGACATAGCCACTTCACAATGTTGAGATTCTTTCTTTAGATACAAGGGTAATACTCCTTCATTATATGGATTAGGTATTTCGGTCTTCTGTGGTTCCTATAATACTCTTATAGCTTTGACATCCAAGTCCCTGGTGTTCAATGGCTTAGATTTGTTCTCTTTTTCTTCCATCAACTAGGTGATCTTTCTAGTCATAAATTCCATGAGTTCTTGGTTCTTTTGTTCTAGGGATTCCTTTTCTTCTTTTCTCTGGATCTGGTCTTTTTCAATCCAGATATTTCCTAACAAAGATGGAAATGGGGCATAGTCCTCAATAAATTTAATAACTTTGAATTCTTCCTTCATCGAAGCTCCATGGGTACTCATAGCTATCCGGGTAATCCTGCCACATAGGGTTACCATTTTTCCTTTAAACAACCCTATTTTCCTAGTGAAGGAACCATATCAGGCCTTCCTAGGGTTTCCCAAGTAATTTCTGTCATAATGTTCATCTGTGTTCCCTCATTCAGAGCACAGTCAATGTCGAAGCCTCTATTCTTACTTCAATTTTCTCCTTTTCTTTGAAGATCTCTGACAAACTGGCATCTTTATGTTTATCCAGGGTTTCTTTCATTTTTAGTAACATAATCTCTAATTCTTTCTGGGGTTCTTCTATAATCTTAGTCTCTTGATCTCCTTAAGAGTTTGCTTGCTCCATATTCAAATTTTCAAGTCTAATAATCATTCTAGGGAAATCCAGTACTTCATGGTCCATGGCCTTACAACAGAGGCAACTAGGGTTTCTCCCAGGGCATTCCTTAGCAAGATGTCATGGTCTTCTGCAACTGTAACAAAGAATTAATCCTCTCTTTCTCTTCAATGATCCCCAACTCTTCTTATACTGCGTGCTAGGATCATAATGGATAGCCTACAAAAATTTCTTTCTAGGGTCCTGCATCCATTGGTTAGTCCAAAAATTCTTTCTATGCATAGGTATAACATATCTATCATTATACTTATCAGATCTATTCATATCAAACGTTATTTCAATGGACAAAATCCATCAAGCATACCTAAATCCATACTTTAGAAACAAAAATTTTCACTTCTTTTACTTCTACAGGGAACAAAGCTTCTAGATCTAAGAAATTTTAACTATTCTTACCTTTATCAGAGCACAGAGCTTATAGATCTTACCTCGTTTCTGTAGAACTTACCTCTTTCTTTCAGAAATTTACACTTTTTACTTTTCTTAGAGCATAGAGTGTTCATATCTTCCTTCTTTTCTTCATATATGATCTTCCTTTCTTCATATCTGACCTTATTCCTAGCACAAAGCTTCACAGGTTGAGTAAAAAGTTGTGCACTAGGGAAACAGATCTATGCACAGAGGTTTCTTTTGCATAAAGTTTCTTCTTCCTCGGTTCCCAACAATCACAGTTTCAGGTCCCGACAATAGAACCATTTGTTGGCATAGGGGTAGACCTAGGGTTCAATGCTACAATAGCACACCAAAAAAACCCTAACTACCAGCCTTTTCAACAACACCTACGAAGCAGATGAAGTCTCACACGAGGTAGAGGCAGGGGTGGTTGTGAGACTTAGGTGTCTACAACCTTAGTTGGGACACCGATCTATGATTATAACACTTAGAAATCACCTAGCATAATTATTCATCAATATTCAACCCTTATGATACTTCACATACAACAAAGAGCATCACATTATGTACTTAGATCTAAGACAATTCAACACTTAGCCACAACAAGATAGATTAGATTCAGCAGATCAAGCACTAAGCATCTTACATACCAGATCTAACATTCATTCGTATCTCAGAAGCACAAAGCATAAATAGATCTATCTAAACACATCAAATCACTCAGCAAAGAAAGAGACAAACACACCAGGTTGAGGCACAAAGCACACCACATAGATTTACCATGGTTCACCCCCACCCTGGGGCTACGTCCACAAAGTCTTCTTCTTTATTAGCTTCAGTTAATCAGGTTACAACACAGAGCCATCCAAATCCCTCTTCACATAGGACAGAAGATCTATGCAGCTCGCTAGATCCTTCTTCCTTGCACTACAACATAAAGCCTTCTACAGTTTCTCACAGGGACTTGCTCTCAGCTCTGCAAGTCTTACACAAAATGCACAAAGCCTTGATCACACAGTTTCAACCCTTGGCACTTAGCCTACATCACATAGATATATCATCCACTACTCCTCTATATGGTCTATAAATCTATATATACATACAAAATAGGCCTAAACATGGGTAAACCATGGGCTGACATCCCAATCCCATTACATTATCCCCCAAAACCCAAAAAGGACCCAGAAAGGGGTCTAGCTTCCATGATTTCTGCTTCGTATTGCGTTCCATCCTTGACAAGCTATCGAAGTCCCAAAAATGGTCAAATATGACCAAGTGTTTCTCAAAACTTGGTCAAAGGCCAACATCCTGCCTCGTGAAAACACCTTATAAAATTTGTTTGTTGATCTTGAACTTTATAAAATAGACCCCATAGCCCAATGAATGCGTAAGCAATATTTCAACCATCTTTATAAAACAAACACACAGTCTCATTTATTTAACTAGCCTAACATATGAAATCTAAAACAAAGTTAAATCTCACAGAGAGATCCCTCTCTGAAACTGGAAGGGCTAGATCCCAGTTTCGAAGTGGTTGGATAAGGTTACCTCTAGTAAATTTCTTCTACTTAACAACAACCTCTGGGAATTTACAGAGCGATAACATAGTGGCGAACATACTGGGGAACTGAACAAAGTTTATATATCCTATGATTTCTTTTCCCCTAGACTAAGAAAACTTTATTTCTGAATGAAATTATAAAGTCTAAAATTATATAGAGATAATGTTTAGAGGTTGTTAAAGTTTGTATATATTAGTTAAAAGTTTCTAAAAATAAAATAAAAATAAAAAATTATGGCTCCTAAAAGAGTTTTCACTAGATCTCATATAGATCCAGAACCTGCAATAGCAATAGACAATCCTAAAAAATTACTCAGAAAGAAAAATACTGCAGAGAGTTCCAGGAATCATAATCAATTTCATAGGTCCCCTTCTCTCCTAGAGAAGTTGGTATCTCTTCAAGATCTCGAGTTTGACATATCTTTTGAACAAATCCTTTTTAAAACAAAATCTGACAGCTTTGTAAGTGAAACAATTTTAGATCAAACTATCCTTCAACCAAGGACCCCTGAAATACTTTCTCCCAGAGATGACGTTGATCAATAATTTCTCCAGGAATTTGACAAACTAGAAGATCTAGTTGCAAATCTTGATCAAGCCTTAGAAAAATCTCACTTTCAATATTCAGTCGAACTTTCTGCCTTGACTATTGCTGCAACTTCTGTTAAACCTAAACCAGTTCATTCATATCCTCCCAGCCCTTCATCTTCCACAGTTTCCTTCACCTCCCCTCCAATCACACAGGTTGTTGTTCAACCCCCTCCACCAATCATGGCAGTAAGATATGCTCCATTGGTGTTGGTTTCTCCTTTACATGCCATGCTTCAGGATTATCAAACCAGATTCCCTTAGTATGATAGTACTGGTCCTCTGAATGAAAAAAAACATGTTTACAAAATGAACGATTATTTTGATTTGCAGGAAGTAGATGAAGTTGATGTGCATATGAGATTATTTGCACAGAGTCTGACTGGAGAAGTCAAAAATTGGTTCAAAACCTTATGTGATGATTCCATAATTAACATTGTTGCTTTTCATCGAAGTTTCCTTGATAGGTGGTAGGTAAAGAAAAATCCTCTTCAGATCTTGTCAGAATATGAGAATATCAGAAGGAACCAAGGAAAGACAATGCAGGATTATTGCACCCGTTTCAATAATTTATATAATGCAATTCCAGCTAATATCAAACCACCTCAAGGTCTGGCATTGATAAAATTCCCTGATGGATTCTACGCTAACATGTCGTATCAGCTAAGGGAAAGCAACTCTTCTACTTTGGAAGACATGCATAAAAGTTTCTTTAGTGTAGAAGCAAATATTTTAGCCAGAAGAGCCAGGTAGAGAACAAAAAGGAGGTTCACAATTAAGGAAGAGCCTTCCACTTCCTCTTTAGATGCAAAACTAGATTCTCTAGCTAGAGCTATGGAGAGAATGATGGAGAGGCTTACTATAGCTAACATAAATCCACCTAGGGAAAACCAAGCCGCTCCTCAGATTCATAATTCAAACTTCAGAAGAAATCCTCCCTAGATCAGACAGAGAGATTCGAGGGATCAACGAGAGCAGAGAGGGCATGATCAATAGATTAAACCACCCCTCCATGAAAATTATGTTGATGAAGGTGAGGAGATAATCAAAGAATTGTATGATACTCATATAAACCTCATGGGCATTCATGGCGATGAATCCATTTTTCTTACTCAGGAATATGTTATAGCAAGATTTGCCTCACCATTGCTATCTTGCATAGAGGGCCTTTTTCCATTTCCCTATGCAGACTTATCAACCCCTTTTTGATAAATCCAGAGCCAAAAATATATATTTTTCCACATATACGCTCCCTAACTACTTTGCAAGACGCATATACGCTTGTTGCTCCACTACAACTCGTGTATATCAGGATTTGTGCCAGAAAATACAAAATGAGGTCAGGTTTCCATGTCACAACAGAAGATCTCTGATATTTGGCCTTCCATATACTAGAAACGTTTGAACTCATCCCTTCAGTTTCATTTTGGAGGCTATAAGAGCACAATTTTGAGCTATGGAAAAGAGGATAAAGCATTCAAATTTGAGAGCAAAGTTACTCTGGAGAAATTACTTCATATTGAGTCTGCATCCCTTTGTCCCTCAAGTCTGAACATAGTGTTCAACCCCCAAGCTCTTTCATTATTGTCGAGAGGAACTCATTACCTCTTTGCTATGAGCTTGCCTTTGGTGGAGGATTGAAGTGGTGGAGACCCAGTTGGAAGGAACTTGGTTTCTTTGTTTCGAACCGTGCCAACACGGAAGTCTGTAATGTTGATACTTTTGTTGATCAATTATTAATAGAAATACTCCTTTCCTATCCTATTGATATCTTGCAAATATATGATTATTATCCATGGGCATGTTTGTAATGTTTATTAATGGATTGTGCTATCTAATGTGCTAACTCATTTTATATATTGTCACTATATACTTTCATCGGTTGTTTGTTGAGAACTTCTTGCAGGTGTAAATCTTTGGGTCAAAGTGCTCAATGGTGGAACGACATCAAATGATTGGATCAAGGTAGGGTTCTTCCTTGTATTGCACATTAGTTTATATAGCACATGTTGGAATTGAGTTGATTTCTGCAGTCATACCTGTCTGTTGTGGTTTACCCTTGGTGATAGAGAGCTTTTCCCTTGCAACAAAATTGGCGACTCCACTAGGGAAAGATCTTCCTTCTAAGGGTTGAAGTATTTTTTCTTCTTACATTGCTATTTTTCCTTTGTGTTTCTTGTCGTATCACTGCTAGACAGAGTTTGTTCACTCTGGGTCTGAGTTTTTCAACCTTTTACCCTTGCCTATCCTTGTTTTAAAAGATATATGCCCTTTTTCCCCTGACAACTGCGTATACACGCTTGTTGTCCCACTGCAAGAGGTGTATATACGCCCTTTTCTCTTGAATAGTCACGCATACCACTTCCCCTTGCTTGGTTGGTTGGTTTAGTGACTGCTGGGTAGGTTTTGAGGATCACTGAGCGTTCTTAGGTCTCTGTGGTGCCTGTTGAGATTATCTGGGATGACAGGAAACCTGTTTAGAGTTGAATTTTTGGGCCGCGTATTTCTCTTTGTTTTCCGTTTTTTATTTTTCGTTGGTAGTTGGGATGTCTACTTAGCTGCTTGGTATTCTGCTCGAGTGATTGCTTTTATACAAAGTAGAAGTTATATATCAAGTCGCTTATCAATCCATGTATTTTCTTCTTAATACATTGAAAAAAAAAAAATAGGTATTTTTCATTGGTTGGTATTTTTGTCTTGGAACCTTTATCATTAGCTTAGCACATTTAGCGAAAGATTGCATTTTACTTCTGAGTTGCAGAGTTAAAATTGAATATTGCACTGTTTTTATTTAGCATCATTCACTGAAAAGTTAAAGTTAGGCTTTACATTATATCTATTTTTATTTTCATGCAGAGTCATAACACCATGAGTTTCATTTCCATACCTTTTTGAGTAATCACGGCCAATACAATTTACGCTTTAAACTAAAATTGATTAGTAACGATTTTATTGTTTAGGGTGCACAAACTAGCCTAGGATTTAGTGCCCTGGAATAGGATTTTGTGAGTAAACTTCTCCAAGGAAATTAAATCAACATATGTGTTTGAGACAGGGAGTTGAGAAATCCATTGTATAATTGGTAATATCAGGAGGCTCCGCTCACACCGGAGTTCATCACCAGGTCGCGCGAAGTAAGTTAAAGGGATAACCCCTGGATACTCACCTAGTGTTAGAGATATTTCTCTGGATTTATTCATATTTGGGGATCTTGCTAGTACCTATACCTCTGTGAGAGGCAGTACTTTTAAGGTTTCGAGCTTTGTTTCCCTACCCATACGGTGATCCAGACTTACTATTGCTCGCTTGTTCATCGGTTATACAGTGGTTTATTAGTTGCTTGACTTAGGTATCTCATAGGTTACTTGGAGGGGTTATTTGTAAATTCTAAACTTGTACAATGTCTACTGTAAAAAAGAAAAGAAAAGATACAATGGAAAATACAAACATTACACATAGATTTTTCCCCTGGAAACCCAAACCAGGAAAACTAGCATATATTATATTCATTCATTGTGTTACATTGTTTACAATACAACATACATATAGGATCCAATGGAATCCAAAACCCTAACCCAATGACTTGGATTAGTCTAAAACCCTAATTCCTTAACTGGAAATAGAAAACCATCGGCAAAAACCATGTGTTGAAAAAACCACCTAAATACATGACACGTTTCGTGAGGTAGGTGTCACGTTTCCCAAGGAAAAAAAAATTCTGGGGGTGCTACCCCAAGACTCCCATGCAGGGGGCTACGCCCCCCTGCACCCCCCGAAGGGGGGACTAGCGTCCCCCCTTATAACCCCCCTGTGCACTCAACGCATACGCTTAGACACTACTACTCGTGCAAAGAATATAACACATACCCAACCTTCTCCCACTTGTTGTTTTCTTTGCATACAGGGGGTTACATGGTTACATAGTTAAAAATCTAGGGCAACAATGCCCATGGATCCTCTACACCAAGAGAACTTCTCAGTTCTCATAGATTTTGTTAATGAGTTTGCAACATTCTTCAAAGTGTCCACCTTCATCAGTGCTACTTTGTTTTCTTCAATCACGTCTCTCACAAAGTGATATTGAACATCAATGTGCTTTGTCTTTGAATGATAAGCAGGGTTCTTCGCCAGAAAAATTGCACTCTAAATGTCACACTCTATTCTTACAACTTTTTCTACCAACCCAATACTTGAACACAATCTTTGTAACCATATTGCTTCCTTACTTGCATGAGTGGCTACCATGTATTCAGATTCTGTAGTTGAAAGTGCCACTACAACCTGTCTTTTTCTCATCCAACTTATTTCTCCTCCAAACAGGTTAAACACATGCCCGCTTGTAGATCTCCTATGATCCAAATCTCCAGCTCAATCTGCATCCAAAAATCCATGTATATCGACCACTCTGTCCAATATCGATCTTCCTTTATAGCACAATCCATAGCTAGCAGTGCCACACAAATACCTGAAAACCCTTTTTACTACTGTCCAATGCTCCTTCCCTGGTTTTGACATATACCTGCTCAAAACTCCCACTGCATGTGCAATGTACGGTCTAGTATAGACCATTGCATACATCAAACTACCAACTGCACTCGCATATGGAACATGAGACATGTCCTCCTCTTCTTCATGTGTCTCGGGACACTGATCCGCAGATAACTTTACACCAACAGGAATAGGAACCTTGACCGGTTTACATTCCTGCATATTAAACCTC
>JZKD02S1966549.1:61671-98109 GCA_000966675.3 Picea glauca
GCCTTATTTAATAATATAGTGGACCTAGTCCACCTTACATTGAATGACCTCCACTATTATCACTATGGGCCCTCTGGGCCCCCCCACTACCTCTCTAGCTACCTTACAACCAACCTATTCTATTCATGTTGGAGATTGGTCGACAACCTCTGCGAGTCATGTTGAAGACCTACAACTAGTCCCTGCATGTCATGCTAGGGGTAGAAGTCCAGTCACTTCATGTCATACTGGCGTTATATCACCGACCTCTGCTAGTCATGTTGGAGATTGGTCGACAACCTCTGCAAGTCATGTTGAAGACTTGAAACCAGCCATTACAAGTCATGCTGGGGGCACATGTCTAGTCACTGCTAGTCACACTGCACATCCATCTCCAACCTTTGCTAGTCATGTTGGGGATTCATCACCAACCTCTTCTAGTCATGTTGGGGATTCACCACCAACCTCTGCTAGTCATGTTGGGGATCCATCATCAATCTCTATTATTCATGTTGGAGATTCGCTACTAGCCTCTGCAAGTCATGCTGGGAGCATGTCACCAGCCACTGCAAGTCATGATGGGGGCATTCATATGATTGAGAAGCCTAGACGTCTCAGCCATAATCCTAGATTCCTTTGCAGGACTTGCGAAGGAAGTCATCTTACTCGTTTGTGTCCTTTTACTACTAGGATACTAGAAGTGTAGGGCTCACCTAAGGGCCCTTCAGGTTCTGAGGCATCTATGGTTTCACAACACGACATTCCTTCTTTGGTTGATACAATAGTCATGCCAATGCAATCTTCGGCTGACACCTCTTTTCCTTTAGGGATTGATGCATCTCTTGACCTTGTTGTCTCACATCCCATTCAACCTGTGATCATGTTGATGCAATCTTCGACTGACACCTCTCCTATGTTCAGGGGTGATATGCCTCTTGACCTTGTTGTCTCGCATCTTGTTCAACCAACGGTCGTGTCAATGTAATATTCGACCGACAACACTCCTGTTTTTTTGGGTGATACACCTCTTGACCTTATTGTCTCGCATCCTATTCAACCAATGGTTGAGGAAGTGGTCATATCGATACAATATTCAATCGACCCCTCTCTTCTCTTGGAGAGTGACAAGTCTAAGGAAGTGATCGTGCCAATGCAATTCTTGGTCGATCCCGCTCTTCTGGTTTGGGTTCTATACCTTCTATGCCATCTCCTTAGTATTTCTAGTACTTCACCTTTTAAACAAGATAGAGTTTTACTCTTCCATATTTCTCTCCCTCCAAGTCTTGACAAGGTTCCCTTTTATTGGGGTGCTCTCATGGGGTATCCAATGCCTTCACCTATGTATTTTCTAGGAAGATACATTATCTGATATATCACGGAGATGATAACCTCCGGTAGCACTTTTTTCTCCTCAACTTGGAGAGCTTTGGGTATTCTCGAGCTTGTGTCAGTTCTTCTCAAGATACCGACATTCCACAGAAGGTACGCACGAGAGCCTTGGCCTCCCCCGTGGCTTGCTGCCTAGAATCTTCTTAACAAGTCTTAGTTAATCTCTTTTCTGACTTGTCTAAAAAAAAAAATATTTCCAAATGATTTGTTCCTTTTACACTCATTAAAATTGGATTTGAAAGATCATGAGTCCTAGTTAAGCTCTTTTCCGACTCACTATCAAAAATAGAAAAGATTGCCGAGTCAACTTGTCCTTTTCACACTCGTAAATTGGATTTGAAAAGACATCTATTTGGCACAATTTTACCCCTTTTTCACACCAAGTAGACTAAAATATATAAAAAAAAATACATTTTTTGGCGTTAAGTTGTGATTGCATCTCATGCCCTCACTTGTAGTATTGAGCCTTTAGCCGGTTCTCGCTTTGCGTTATAAACTATTGCCTAAGCAGTTTGCATCCTCAACCAAGAAGAGCCTTGTTTCTATCCTTCGCAATTTGACATCCTATACCTTGGAGGGAACATCACCTCAAGTGTCCATCTCCCGCATGCATTTCCTTGCATTGAGCATAGGTACGTTCCACTACTGGAACTAGTTTTGCTTACTTGCAACACTCGTTCCCTCCTCTATATCATAGAATTCACTTGTTATGAAAAAACAAAAAAAGACGGGTGGGAAGGGAGTATTATATTGTAATTGGCAACAGTCGTGTCACCTTTGAACAAATCACGAAGTTATTGAGTCCTTGCATCATCATAATTTTGGGTTTAGCATGGCCTTAGGAAGCTTATCTCATTACATAATTCTCTCTACCGACTAGTTAATCTTCCAATCACTATAGAGAACATTATGGATGCCTCCTGCATCTAGTTGTCACATCATTAAGTATATGCTACCGGAGTCCACCGTATGTCTCATGCTCTTGTTCAAATGAATTATATCAACCTGTGTCAGCCACTCCTCAGAAATATTGACTTTGCATGTCGGCCATACCCTCAGTTTGTCTCAGAATCACATGATACTTTGGTCTTATGATGCGACCTGGCCCTAATTTCATCATTGGTAGGTCACCTTGAACCCATCAATTGACATTTCATCATGGGTCGTTGACTGGGTGGTTTCCCTTGTGTTAGATGGCAAGACATCTATTCACACTTTAGGATTCGTGCAGTGTCTTGGATGCCATTAGCCTTATTGGTGGTTTCCTCACCTTTGTCAACATGTTTCACTGTTGGATGCTATTCAGAGGGTCTTTTTCATGTATTGCTTGCATTTGGCACACACAAAAGACACACAGGTTCGTTGGTTCATGAACATGTTCTTCATCCAATCTCCACCAAATCATGAATCTCCTGCTTTGTTCCTCATTCTGACTGATGAGAGATGCCTTAATGCTCTCCTTTCAATGGGTCTCTTTCCATCGACTTCAACTCATGTATTCTGGATACGAGACCTAGAGTTTTATGAGTACCTTGAGGCTTGCATTCATTAGTGGGAGGCTCTCTCACCATTGACAGATGGGAATATATCAATGTCTCCTGATCAATGGATCTCTCAAGTGTTAGACACCAGCTCCTTTATTCACATTTGTAGAGATGCACTCAGTGCCTTGATACCTACTTTCATCATTGGTAGGTTGTCTCGCGTTTTTTAATGGTATACCTCAATGACCGGTATTCAAACAATGTCTCATTGTGTTTGACCTCAATTCATTTATTCACATGATGTAGACTTGCACCATTGGCGGATTGTATTGAAGACTTGAAGACATCACTTTGTGGATGCAACTTTCCTGAGCTATTTCTTCCATTTCATTGGACCAATACCTATTTGACTTCAGTGATCATGGGAGATTAGATTGTACTCCATGGTATATAGATATCTTCAGATTGATTTTGAGACTGGTTTCAGTGGGCCTTATTCGTGACTATGATAGCTATTGGCATGTAACCACATTTATACTTGCCTACTCATGTCCATGAACACTTGTTGGTATATTTTCCACATGGATCTTCATTGTATTCTTGGCAGCCATGTATGCAAAGTCAGTACATAATGTAATGAGTAATTGAGTTCATCCATCTGGTTCTCTACCACTCCACTTCTAGGTTATTCATAATGTATTTCGGCCATTGCAGATACTCCTCTGATCTCACACATTAGGGAGCATCTGTTATAGCAAGATTTTCCTCACCATTGCTATCTTGCACAAAGGGCCTTTTTCCATTTTCCTATGCAAACTTATCAACCACTTTTTGATAAATCCAGAGCCAAAAATATATATTTTTCCACATATACGCTCCCTAACTGCTTTGTAAGATGTGTATATGCTTGCTTCTCCACTACAACTCATGTATATCGGGATTTGTGCTAGAAAATACAAAATGAGGTCGGGTTTCCATGTCACGACAGAAGATCTCTAATATTTGGCCTTCCATATACTGGAAACGTTCTAAATCAGCCCTTTAGTTGCATTCTGGAGGCTATAAGAGCACAATTTCGAGCTATGGAAAGGGGAGAAAGCATTAAAATTTGAGATAAAAGTTACTCTGGAGAAATTACTTCATATTGAGTCTACATCCTTTTGTCCCTCAAGTCTGAACACAATGTTCATCCCCCAAGCTCTTTCCTTATTTTCGAGAGGACCTCATTACCTCTTTGCTATGAGCTTGCCTTTGGTGGAGGATTGAAGTGGTGGAGACCCATTTGGAAGGAACTTGGTTTCTTGGTTTCGAACCGTGCCGACACGGAAGTTTGTAATGTTGATACTTATGTTGATCAATTATTAATAGAAATACTCCTTTTTGGTCCTATCGATATCTTGCAAATATATGATTATTTTCCATGGGCATGTTTGTAATGTTTATTAATGGATTGTGCTATCTGATGTGCTAAATCATTTTATATATTGTCACTATATACTTGCATCACTTGTTTGTTGAGAACTTCTTGCAGGTGTAAAGCTTTGGGTCAAAGTGCTCAACGGTGGAACGACATCAAACGATTGGATCAAGGTAGGGTTCTTCCTTGTATTGCACATTAGTTTATATAGCACATGTTGGAATTGAGTTGATTTATGTAGTCATACCTATCTGTTGTGGTTTACCCTTGGCCATAGAGAGTTTTTCCCTTGTAACAAAAGAGCATGAGATTTTCCTCATGTCACAAACAAAGGTAAATGAGGAAGCAGAGGAGACAGAACAACATGCCTTTGAAAATGCTATAATGGAGGTACACAGGCAATATAACCTGAGAAGCAAGATGGAAAATGAAAACCCTCCAAAGAAAGTTGTCGAAATAAAGAAGGCTACTGAAACAAAGAGAATAGTCAAAACCAAGAAAACCTCAAAATCCTCTCCCAAGAAAGTACCTGAGTGGAATAATGTTGAATCCCCTGCAAAAAGAAATCTCGAGGTTTTACAAAGAGAAAATTAGACCGAAGTCTCATCAAACAGTCAACCAAGTGCTCCTGCCCATAGAACCCCGATGGATAAACCAGAAGTGTTGAACTTAAGCGAAAATTCCACTACTTTCAGCCCTTAAGGGGAACTAGCTAAATTGAAGATTCCCATTCCCCTCTTCGAGCTGATGAGCAATAATGATTACAGGTCACAAGTGATTAAATGTTTGAGAATCGAACCAAAGATATGTATGAAGGCCCTGAATGTCAGATCTGGAAATCGCTCAGACACGGTAAATCTTGTTGATGACCGACCATAGCTCCTATTTGGTCTTGAAGTCGATGGTCAAACTGATAATGGTGTCATGGCCCCTTTTTACATCAGCCTAAATATCTACGGCTTGATATTGCACAACGCTATGCTGGATTTGGGGGCCTCTCACAACCTGATGCCCAAAGATTTAATGGAAAAGTTGGGACTCGAGGTCACCAGACCCTACAAGGATGTGCATTATTTTTACTTGAGCAAGGTCAAATGCATAGGGCTAATTAAGGATTTATGTATCACCCTAGCTCAAATCCCAGCAAAGAGTATGGTAATGGATATAGTAGTTGCAGACATTCCCCCAAAATACGGTATGTTACTGTCATTATCATGGGGAACTAAGCTGAAAGGAACACTACAGCTAGATATTTCTTATGCCACCATCCCAGTATTTTGACAACATAGGAGACTGTATAGAGAAACCCTGATGAATTATATGGTCAGTAGTCAGGAAAAACCACACAACTATCCACTATATTCTACACACTCTGATCTAGATTCTTTGATTCTTTACAATGATGGTGATTTGGAAGAACAAATCACTCAGCTGGAAGATGATGCACATGATTCGAAAGAAGATAAAGAAATCACTGAGGCAAGAAATGTTGAAACTGTGGAAAGTGAGTGAGGAATTGCCAACAGATTTTGGAGCATGGATTTCGATGGTGTAGTGAGTAAAGAGGGAGATCGAGCTGGATTTTGGTTACATAATCACAGATCAAGTTATTCAGAGAGCCATTCTTACAAACTGAATTTCCAATGCATTAACAACATAGCTGAGTATGAAGCTTTGATGCTCAGCCTGAAAATAATGAAGAAAGTTGGTGCCAAACAAATTATGGTAAGGGGTGATTCTGAACTGATTATCAAGCAAATCAAAGGTGAGTATGCAACTAAACATCCCAGACTTAGAGATTATAGGAATGTTGTTTTGGATGCTCTTCAATGTTTTACTAAAATCGATTTGCAGGTAATTCCCAAGGGACAAAACATATTAGCAAATGGGTTGGCTACATCGACAACTACCTGCAAAATACCCTTCCGTCCCACTCACAAATACACGGTGGAAATGAAGTGCAGACCAACCATTCCATAAAACATCAGGTACTGGCAGGTATTCGGGAATGACGATCAAATTGAAGACTTCCTGCAGTGTAAGAATGAGATCGAATGTACAAATATAGATTTAGAAAATGATGATGATGATGTAAATAAGTCTGTTTCTGGAACTGGTAGTGTAAATAAGGTAGATTCTGAAGGTTTGAATGAAAATAATGTAGATGCATATGAATTGAATGGAAATGAGATAGATTCTGGTATTCTACAGTTGAAAAATAATGTGTTACCTAGAGGTTTAGTTCCTCTTGAAGACTTGTTCGATTTTAACGATGTAGCCAAAAAATCAAAAATTGAAGCTAGTGGTAAAGAGGTTGAAGAGTGCAACATAGGAACAGAAGAAAAACTCAAGATGATAAAACTTTCTAAATCTCTTCCCCCTAAGAAAAAAACACAAATACATTAAAAATTTTAAGGAATATGTGGATGTTTTTTCCTTGGGTTATGAGGACTTAAAATCCTATGATACAAGTATCATACAACATCGAATTCCCATAAAAGAAGAACACAAACCTTTCTGACAGAAACTTAGGAGAATCAATCCCAAGTTGCTTCCCCTGATAGAGAAATAAATCAAAAAGATTTATGATGCAAAAATTATAGTCCCCTTGAGATTTTCAAAATGGGTTTCTAACCTAGTTCCTACCAAGAAGAAAACTAGCGAGATCAGACTTTGCATAGATTTTAGAAATCTGAACAAAGTCTCCCTCAAAGACAATTACCCTTTGCCCAAAATGGACCACATTTTTCAAAAGGTAGTTGGGGTCAGTAGGATCTCCTTACTAGACGGTTTCTCAGGCTACAACCAAGTCCTTGTCCACCTAGAAGATCAAGAGAAGACAACATTTACCACACTCTGAGGAGCCTTCATGTATGTGAAGATGCCCTTTGTCTTGATGAATGTTGGTGCCACTTTTCAAAGGGCAATGGATATTTCTTTTTTGGATGAACTTGGAATATTTATAGTCATATATCTGGATGATGTGACTGTATACTCCCAATCTGACGAAGAACACTTGTAGCATCTCGAACGTGTGTTTGAGAAGTGTAGAAAATTTGGGATTTCATTAAACCTAAAGAAGTCTCTTTTCAGTTTAGAAGAAGGAAATTTGTTGGGACAGATAACATCTAAAGATGGAATTAAAATAGATCCCAACAGGATAGAAGCCATCCAGAAGGTGGAACACCCTAGGAACATCAAAGAGCTACGATCATTCATCGGCAAAACAAATTTCCTTAGAAGGTTCATACCCAACTTGGCCGAACTTCTTAGGAACATCACTAATATGTTGAAAAAAGACACAAAAATCAAATGGAACATTGAATCCAAACAATCATTTGAGCAGGTGAAATAGGCACTCACCCAAGCCCCAGTTCTGATTAGCCCAGATTACACCAAAGACTTTTATCTTTTCTCTTTTGCATATGAACACACCATAGCAATAGTGTTGTTGCAGAAAAATAGTGAAGGGTACAAACAACCCATAGCATTTTTCAGCAAATCTTTGAGAGACACTGCGTTGAACTACAACATAATGGAGAAATAAGGTTTTACCTTGGTAAAGGCCAAAAAAAGGATTTCAAAGTCTATATTCTCCATTCTCACACAATTTCATACGTTCCAAATGTAGTGGTAAAGGATATCCTGACTCAGGATAATCTAGATGGTAGGAGAGGAAAATGGATTGTGGTTATTCTGGAATATGACATTAAAATAAAACCTACTAAACTGATGAAAGGATAGGGTTTGGCCAAACTAATGGTTTAATCTAATTTTCATGCTCTAGATATTAATTTTTTGGCTACAGTTGACGAGCAGGAAGAGCAGGAGACTCCAAATGTAAAGGAGGTATTCTTAAACTCTCCTTGGTACGTAAACCTCATTTTTGTACTTCATAACTTACAAGCTCCTCCTGGTTTTACTAAGACCAAAGCCATATTTATTAAACTGAAAGAATTGAAATTGTGTATTCTAGAAGGTAATATTTATTGGAAAGATCCTGGTGGTATTTTTCTTAATTTCCTGTTGAAAGACGAAGCTGAAAAAGTTCTGCAGGATTTCCATGCAGGAGACTATGGTGGGCATCTGAGTTGGAAGACCACAACTAACAAGATTTTGAGACCTGGTTTTTACTAGCCTGCATAGTTTGTTGATGTTAATCAAAAAGTTAATTCTTGTCATAAATGCCAAGTTTTCAAAGGTAAAAGGAAGTTGTTGCCTCTCCCAATGAAGCCCAACTCAGTTGAAGCCCCTTTCCAATAATGGGGTTTAGACTTTATTGGAGAATACATCCATCCTCCTTGGGCCAGCACAAGTGGATCCTCACAGCCACAGACTACTTCACCAAGTGGATCGAGGATGTGCCATGCAAGCAAGCTATTGACTCTATTATCATTAATTTTTTAGAAACTAATATCTTGTCTCGTTTTGGATGCCCGAGAAAAATTATAGTTGACAATGCAGCGACCTTCATATCCAAAATACTCATAGATTTTTGCATCCAATACCACATTACTTTGGGACATTAAAAATCTTATTATCCTCAAGGAAATGAGCTAGTTGAGTCCTCAAACAAAAGTCTGGTGAACATTCTCAGGAAAACACTACAAGAAAATAAAAAATCATGGCATAATAAGTTGATTTTCATGCTCTGGGCTGACAGAATAAGCACTAGAAGATCAATTGGCATGTCTCCATACCAATTGGTGTATGGTACTGAAGAAGTTTTTCCCCTTTCCTTAGGAGACCCTGTCATGAAACTATTGCAGGAAGCGCAGGTAGAGCCAAATGATGTCCATAGGATGATAAATCAAATGATCCACTTAACAAAATCTAGAGAGGAAGTCTACAACAAATCTCAGGTCATCCAAGAGAAAATCAAAAAGATTTTTGACAGAAGGATTAAAGAAAATGATTTTGAGTTAGGCAACTTGGTCATGAAATGGGATCCTAGAAATGAGGAAAAGGGTAAGCATGGAAAATTTGATAGCTTATGGAAAGTCCCTTAAACCATTTAGGCATTCAGAGGAAATAACACATTTTTGCTAAAAAACATTGATGGAATAGACCTGCCAGGTGGACCGGTTAATGGCAGGATGCTGAAGAATTATTTGCCATCCCAATAGAGATCTCATGAATCCATATCCATTGTACATACCATTTCCTTTTCATTCAGGTTTTTGTGTAGGGGATATTGATCATGTGGTTGAAGCCCGTAGAGAAGGCCCTAAGCCACTGGCCAATGCCACCAAGTTCCCAAAATAAAAACAAAAACAGATAGCAGCAATAAAGAAATGGAGGAAACCTTTACAGACATCGGAAAGCAGGTTCTTGGCACTTCATAAGGAGAGTATCATCCCCAGGTGGAGGCGTTGTTATAACCCTATAATTTATAGGATCATATGGTGACTGGAAAATTTTCACTATTGATGTATTTTGTCTTGCAAATAATATTTCATTCCTGCAAATTATTTTCAAAAAGAAAAGAAAGAACAGAAAAGAAAAGAAGAAAAAGAAAAAGAATAAAAGAGGGCATAAAAGAAAATGGATAAAGGCCCCATGCAATAACAATGACTTGATCCATACAGTTTAATCATGGTTAAGTCTCTTTGAATTTCTATTGATAGGTTAGTGAATAAGACTTGGCTAAACTGTTTAATCTTAGCCAAGTAGATAGGTTAGGTAGTGAATAAATTTGATTAAACTATTTAATCTTGATCAAATATCCCCAGGATAGAGGAATTTCGTATCCCAATAGTCTAATCTGGGCTAAATGTGTAGGTAGGTAGGATATGACATAAACTAGCCAGTGTTTCCTTCAATAAAACATGCATGATGTTCAATGAAAATCCATGATTCTTGATGTTTGAGGTTTGTTTCCTAACCCCATGGTGACAAAAAGCAAAGGGAAACAATGAAAAACCCACAAAAGAACGCTATCCTAAGTTTTCATTGCATATTTTTTATTTGCACCTAGAGAATAAAGAGTGCCCAAAGATATATGGTTGATCTAACGACGCGTAGATCAACGATGGACAACATATTGTGGACCCCCTTGATCGTTCTACCTTTAACAGGAGAGGGGGGGTCCGATATGAAGAATAAAGAGCACGCTTAGATCTATGGTTGATCTAGCGGCATGTAGATCAATGACTGATAGTGGATTCCGGACCCCCCTGATCGTTCTACCTTTAACGGTGGGGGGGGGGTCCAATTTAGAGACTAAAGAGCACGCATAGATTGACAGTTGATCTAGCGGCGCTTGGATCTACGGCCAACAGGAGATCCCAGACCCCCCCGATTGTTCTATCTCTAATAGTGGGGGGGGTGTGGTCCGATATGGGCGGTTTTCCTAGTGGTCCCCATCCTAATGTATCACAAATCTATGGTTTTGGACCCCCTCGCTCTAAACCATTTACCACCTTACCCCCCCTCTGAAATACTGCCATACCGACATTGCCTCACCACCGTCGCATCATGACATCATCTTCCACTATCTCACTGCCTCATGATGTCATGTTCCACTACCCCCTATAAGTCTCGTCTCGTAACTCTGTCAGTTTTCCCCTCCATTCACCCGTCACAGGTCATGTACCACTTGCCTATCTTCCAATCACCACCCTCCACATCATCCCAGTACACCCATCGCCTATCCTCCACTTGCCACCTTGCACTTCAAATTATCCATTGGCCATTTATTACAGGCTAACATATCCATTAGTTTTATGACCTATCCCACATGCCCAATAGAAACCCGTTCACTCAAATTTAACTCTGTTTCCGCCATTTGTGCACTGCTCACACCTTCTGCACACTAGAAGCGCATTTTCCTCACCTTTTCAGTCAGCAACCCTGCCATAGCCATTGCCTACTAACACTTTTGTTTCAGTTTGCAGGTACCTGTTGAATCGATGGCACCAAAATCCAAAAGATCAGAAGTCAAGGAGAATCCATTCCTCCCACCTCCTGTCGATCTTGACCAGATACCGCTAGCTGACAAAGATTACCTGATCTCAGAGACCAGGTACGAATTTGATTTTGCTGAATTACAATCATGGTTTAAAGATACATTCATGGATCAAAGCAATGAGATTGGGCTCTGGGAGTCCAATCTCCCTCTATATATCTTCCCCCAAATCCACCATTTTCCCGAGTTCGCCCTCAAATGCAGGCTCATTACCTCCCTGATCAGAGAGCCATAGTTTCACCGTCCGGAGAAACTCTGTTCTCTATCACACCAAGGACATTGATCAAATGATGCGGATATCTAGAGTCGAATCCCACTCTCCCCTCACCATTGAAGTTCTAACAGAGATGTACCAAAATCTATCTTTTCCCAGAGGGCGCAGATTTTTGAGCTTTTCCTCCCACAGGATGCCCAATTCCCTAAGAAAAATCCCCCTTACCACTCCTCCATGTTTTCAGAAAAGGGAAACCAAATTATTTCATCACTATGTTTTCTGCTCAGTTATTTGTCAGACAAATGGGTGGATGAACCCATTTTGGGTTTCCTATCCATTTTCTCTGCTGAAGAAAAATCCACCATCCAGTTTGACTACATCACTTTCCTGGCTGAGAACATACATGAATAACTCTTTAAATTCACCACAAAGGGCATGTTCCATTATTCCTCAATACTGGCCTACATGTTCACATTTTTTTAAGCAGATAAGTTCTCTTTCCCTATGCAAAAAATGGACCAAGACCAGGATAGCAAGCCACAGTCTGTCACCTCTTGGACTTCACTGCATAGAGTTTAATTTCAAACAGTGTATTAAGCAGTTTTACCACCCAGTGGTGAGAATGTTCAGTGGTAGACTAGAGAGATAGATAAATGAAGAAGTCCAGAGAATCTTACACCTCTCGGACCTCACCAAAATTGGAGACTGGTACCTGTATCAAAATCACATGAAGATCAGAGTATATGGGTGTGAGATGGATCCCTATAAGTTGCCCAAGTACTTGCTTGTGAGGATATTCACTTTGGAGTACATTATACAAATGATTAATTCATACGACATTCATTTCATGTCTTTGAATAAGAAACAACAACTGAGAATCAAAGGGCATATTGGACCTTTTATCTGCAACAGTCGAGCTGCAGGAGAAGAGGCGGACAAGTTATTAAAGGATATGAATTTTAGCACCAATTGCATTTGGAACTATAATCCGTGTGGTATCATTGCAGATATGAGATTGAAGAAAACAAGTTCTCCATATTCTCATACATTCAAACCAGAGATTGAGAAATTTGTGAACCAAACTAAGTGGGAGGTGAACACTCTGGAAGACATTGAACAACAATCTCCTCTATACATGATTTCACAAACCACAACTCCATAGGTACCAAAGGAGAAAAGACCTACGAAGGATGTTTCAACTTTAGTCAATGAGGTGTCAACAGAGGATTTCCAGGTGTACACTAAAAGGCCTAAAAACACTCACACTACTCACAAGTCTGGAGAAGAAGAGACATAGTCTACCAAAGTAGTCAAGGGAGAATGCTCACCACTTCTTTCAAGCAACCATCAGATGATGTCTACCTCTTCCTCAAAGAAGAAAACTGTTACCACTGTGACCACCCAACCTCCACCAACATCTGCAAAGTTGAGTATTTTTTAAAAGTATGACTTAATCAAAAAGAAGAATGAGATGGTGACAAATCACACCTATGCTCATTTCTATAAGAAGACTTCAACAACACAGCATAGGTTGCTTTCTACTTTTGATACTAAAAAAGGAAGAATGCACATGGAGTTTCTCCAAGCACAGATACCTCATTCAAAAGAGATCACAGATTACAAAAGGTCAACTCTGGAATTTGATTCCAAGCAAGTTCATCCAGCTGATTAGATGGATTTGCACATGCAGATTGGAGAAATGGTTTTCTCCACATTGGCTCATGCTTCCACTACTGTTGTGAAATTACAGGTCTCTTTGAACAATGTTCAAACCCAATTAAATTGGAGAAAATATATTCTTTTGCAAAGGATAACAAGATTAAATATTTAGAAGAATTGATACTCAAAATTGGGTACGAACCCTCAAATGTAAAATCAAATGAGGAGTTGCTCATGAAAAAGAATGCTGACATAGCATCTCTGAGGAAGCAACTGAAATTGCTAGCTACAAAAGATTCACAGGCCAAAGAGATAGTTGAGACAAAAGGTGAGAAGGAGGAATTGTTGAAGCTAATCATGCAACAGAACGCACAGATAAAGGAAATGGAGGAAGAGTTGGAAAGGTTGTTAAAGGAGAAGGAACAAGAAACACCTATGGAATTCATCCCACTGAGTGAAATTCCCCTTAGAGGAGTTAGCACAGTGACAACATTAGTCACCACCACTAGAAAAATTCCTTCTGCCACCTTAGTGGCCATTTCAGGAACATCTGAAGCTCTAGCAACATCAATGGAGAAGATGACTTTGCAGGGAACATAAATCAAAAGATTGGAGTAGGAGATAGAGAATCTCCAGAAGCTAAAAAATTATTTCCAAGCTAGTTACAATACAGAAAGAAACACATCAGAAAAGTTGAAGTAGGAAATCCAATAGCTACCGAAACAAATAGTTATGGGCAAAACACTGGCAGAGGCCAAAGAGAACATCTGGATGGATATCTCCAAATCCATAAATGAAATATGGCCCATGGTGCAAATCATTGTTATCACTGAAATTTCGTTCACAAATGGTTACAGGAATCCAACATCTTCAAACACCTATTAGTTCACCCACAACTTCAGATACGGATGTCCAAGAGGCAAAAACTATACAATTTTGTCAAAAAATTGAAGTGGCCAAATTCACCAAAGGAATCATGCATGCATGCCCAATATGCACTACTTTATACAGGAAAACCCATGCACATGCTCGAGATGTTCTACTTTATATAGGAAAACCCACGCACATGCATGATTGTTTATAGTAAAATCTGCGCACTTCCATGAATGATGCATTTATGGTTCTTGTCAGCCCCTCACCCACTTTTGGTTCAACTCCCAAATCTATTTGACCCTCAAATCCGAGATGAATCCAAGTGGGAGGTTGGTCAAAGACCTAAGGGTTCCCTAAAGGGCCCCTTGTTCACACTAAGAACTGGTTGCATAATACCTCAAAGCTATGCTATAAAAGGAGGCCATGGGTGCACTACATCTTCAAGGAATTCATTTGAAAGGTTATGTTGTTGCTATTCTCTTGGGGAATCCTCTTTTCTCATCAAGAGCATACTAGCACCATTCCATTTAAGCTATTCAAATCACCCTTTGAGTGGATTAGCTTGAGATTCTTTCACCATTTCTTTCAAGTTTTCAAGTTGTAAGAAGAGCTCAATCTTGGGGGTCCAACAGCCCTCCCTTGGAGGAAGAAGGGACCCAAAGTCCCCCTTTCTCTTTGGTGTTTTCTTTTCACTAATAAAATCCTTTCCATTGGTGACATGAGTCTTGTTTGTTTCTTTTTCTTATGTCTCTATGCACAATAGTTTAATTGTTTTTTCCTTTCCTACTTTAGTTCTTAGCTTAGTCTTTTATGTTTATTCTTCTAATCCTTTCATTTACTGTTGTCTTGCTTAGCTAACCCAACTAAGCTTGTAAACACCTCTGTTTTTCTCATTTAGGTGACAAAACAGGCACAACAGATTGGCGACTCCACTGGGGAAAGGTATCAATTTCCTACCCCACTTGGGTTATTTTAGCTCTTCTTTTTACTTATTTAACTTGCAGGTACCATAACCGGCCCAAGACGACCTGCAAAACATCAAATTCAAAGCTGATTTGAGAGAATTCCATCCAGAATTTTCTTCACGGTCGTGTGATAGTTGTGCGCGGGTTTATTGGTCCACAATCACGCATCGTGCACACGTGCGCCAAAATCACTGCATTACTCAATGCCTTTTGTGCACCTGTGCTCAAAAAAAAATTTCAGTTCATGCATTAGCACTCAGAGCGCCTCTGTCTAGTCTGAAACTAGTGCACCTGTGCAAAAAACACACATTGTAAGCTTTTTTATGATCTATTGAAGGCCCATATCCTTCTTAAAGATGATTCCATGCATGTTGTAATCTGCACCACACTTACATTCCCTCTCATATAAAGGGATTATTCAAAACACATAGGCACTTAGGGGTTAAAAATCATTATTTTTCCTCTTTTTTTATTTTTATTTTGCCACATGGATGGCTTGCTTTGACTAAAAGTTGGAATCATTCTACATCACATATAAAACTTGCATTGGGACTAGAAATTGGATATCAAATGTTGAGTATGCTCTTCTCTTGCTCTCCAAAGTGATCTTGAGAATAGGAAAGAGGTTGAAAGACAATTTCATCTCCCTTAAAAAGATAAAATCTTTAGGAGAGGACAATAGCCCCCTCATGACTCATCTTAGTTTATTTTTCAAACACATCTCAAGATTGTAACAGGCCCATACATGCCCACATGCTACAAAGATAGGATACTATTGAAATTTACTTTCTTATATTAAATCACTAGGAAAGTTTAAAGGTTTTGTAACGAGCCCATACATGCCCACATGATCACAATCTAGGATAGTTTCAAATCTTTCTTAGATTAAATCACATTAGAGAGTTAAAGGAATAGTAAAGGACCCACATGTCCACATGCTAACTTCCTAGGGACTTTTGAATTCTGCAAGGTTGTACCAATGACATTTAGTTAAATAGGTAATCAAAGACTTGTAAGGACCAAGCAAAGTCCACATGCAACAAGGTGACACCTAATTCATTAAAAAATTGGCACACTTTCATTCATCCACACACAAAAGTTACTTCTCACTCACATAGTTTTCATATCGAAACGTGGAGGTTGAAGTAAGTTTCCTCCAAAGGGATTCCGAAACACCCCATCCCTTTTCTTGATGAAACTATCCACTCCCACTTAATTTCAACGAGATTGGCTCACACCCCCAATCTATCAAACAACCACATCTAATTTTTTTCTAAAATCTCACTAAGTTTTCCTCCACATGAGGTGCCAAAAGAAATATTTTAGTCTAGGTATGATTTCGGGGATAGGCATCCAAATAAATCCCTGTTATCTGGTTCTCACATTTTCAAAACAATAGAAGTTTTCAAATGGGGAACTTTAAATCCTCCAAGTCAAGTGTTCCTAACACCATAAGGCAGGGAGATACTCGTGAAGGGTTGAAGGCCGAGGTCTAGTTGTTCTATGCATCCCCCCTTCAAGCACCCACCTCTTGGACAGGATCCAGCCTTTGACCCATTTCTTAGGCTGAAAATCTAAATGCCTCACTTTGACCGAGGTACCTAGTGACCAAATTTTAGTGACCAAATTTTAGGACATCTACCCATGTGGAAATTGTGGGATGCAATTGTACCTTGATCGGATTTTGTGTGGCTATTGGGAAATATCACTAGTTCTTTTGGGATATCACCAGTTCCAGTGGCTTCAGACCCCACTGTCGAGTGCTATTGGAAGGTCCAGTGCTATTTTGAGAGGAAGGACATTACATATTTTAGGACATGAACATTTGTTTTCTTTGTTCCCCCATGTAGACAAAATCCACGTATCCACATATATGCTTCTTTATCAAGATACTTTATGTATGATGCCCTTTTGATTACATTTGATTGGATATATATCGTGTAAAGTTCAAAAAATTACAGCAAAGGCTCTTGCTTATTTATTGCTCTCACCACCATTCGCACACATTCACTCAGCTAGTCGGACATCGTAGGGGACCCACAAAACCCCCATCGTTCCAGATGCTTGTTAAATGTCCCTCCTATTCTAGGGGGAGTTTCTAGTCTTGCCAACTCATCAGCTCCACCTTCTCACACTCATGTGAGTGCCACTGTCTTGGGATCAAATTTGCTTGGTTGCACCTTACTTGGGTCCAATTACCAAGGTCCACCTTCCACTTGATCTCCTTTACATGGAAGCAGGGGTCCAACTTCCTCTCAAGGGGGAAGTACAAACCCACCTAGTCCCCTCCAAGGGCCAGGTACTCAGAACACTCAAACTATGGCTGGAACTAATCCTACGCCACCACCCCATATGCCATATTTAGCTTCCCTCAACATACCGGATCTGACTAAACTCACCAATGATCCCTTATTGCACAACCCCACATGGCCTGCAATGCCTACCAAACTCCCTTCAAACATCCCCAAGTTTGAAGGAAAAGCAGGAGATGATCTTGCCAACCATATCATGATGTTTCACCTATGGTGTTCTTAGAACAACATCATGGACGATTCCATCCGATTGAGGTTATTTCAACATACACTCACTGGCCCATCTGCCAAATGGTATGTCGAAGAAAGATCTGGGTCCCATGTGACTTTTGAATCCTTGGCCAAAGCATTTTTGACCTTCTTTCAATTACCCGTCCGTCATGAAAATGGTCTTAAACTACTCTCTGATTTTAAACAAACCTTAGCCACACATATCGTTGATCACATTCACGAGTGGCATCAATGACATAGTTTGTACAAAGCATAAACCGCCAAACAACAATGCCTTGATTAGTTTCTTAGATCACTTGTCTCTCTCCTCAGTAAAGATGTGGCTTCGACCTTCCCTCAATCAAAAGAAGAAGCCATCAGTAAGGCTCAACAATATGACCTCATCTATTCACAATTAGGATACTTGTACACAGTACTACCTGATCTCCCAAGACCCGTGCCATTTGGCCAAGACAAACCTGGGATGTCTCACTCAGCAGATGGATTTATTGGTACCACAACACACCACAATCCATACCTCCCACGACCCATTATGTATGGTACACCTCCATATCCACCAGCATATGGAGGAAATCCTTACTACCCCCCTCCCCTTTACCAACAATCATACCCTGTTGTTCCCCCTCAGTCATTGGGGGCACCCCCACCAGTACCCATGTCATATCTGGTCTCTCAATCCAGTACGGGTCCACCCCCATCCCCTGGATATAACCCTAGCAGTAGTGGAAGTACCTCTAATTCCTATATGCCATATGGATCCTATCCACATAACAATCCATATTTTCCATTTCCTAGTCCTCCCCAGCCGATTAAACCTCCACTGAGACAACCACATGTCAGCGTCAACTTTGTTCATCCATTTCCCATTCAACAGGTTCATACATTTGAACAGTTGAATATGACTAATCTGACTCATAAGCAGAATGGAAGAAACTAAAACAATGACATTCTAGGGCCAGGCAGAAATGACCCCCACAACCATCCCATTGGGGTCAGCCAATACCAAGACCCCCAAGGGGGCACCAATAACAATATACCACGACAAGGGAAGAACAATAATCTTCAAACTAATTTTCCTTGCACTATATGTAATGAGTATGGACATTATACTCATCATTGCCCCCAAATTCCTGACCTCCAATGGATGAGGGCATCCATGAACTCACAGGGCCCTCTGACACCATCTACCCCTCAGCAGGCCCCACAACAGTATTTGCAACCACTACATCCAACTGTTTTTCAAAACCCCATTCCATACCAAGGTGTGATGAACACCCAACAAATGATCAACCCTACCCCACCACAAATGGGGCAATATCCAACCCCAGGTGCCACTCAACCTGGGAATTCAGTTGATCACAGTGTCCTCCTCACCAGTGAAGAAATTCTTCTACAAAACTGAAACCGTCAATATGGTATGCCTCTCGACTCTACCCCAACCACCTCAGAAAGCCAACTACTACAGGACAACCATTGATGATTCCACATCCTAACACAGAACCCATTCCTCGCATACCATGTATGCCTTTACAATGGAATGTACATAACCCTCATGCTAGGGCTGCTCATAATTATAGTCTGGTTGATGACTTAGCCCAGTCTCCCACAGCCATATCTGTGTTGGAGGTCCTCCAAACCTATCTATCACAGTGAAAATCCTTTCTTTCTTCCTTGGGGGCAGTCGACACAGCTAACACACAGCTGATCACATTTGATTCAGATAACAGAGAACCACATCTTCCCACCCAAATAGCCTTCCAAATACTAGTTAAGATCTGGAACACCACAGTTTATCGGTGTATCATTGATGAAGGTGCATCCACTTGCATCATGTATAAACACATATGGAAGAAAATTGGCTCCCTTGAGCTAGTACCCTCTACCATCACCCTTCGAGTTTACGACAGTCGACCAACATCTTCTGCAGGGATTTGTCAAAATGTCTCCATAGAACTTGGGGGAAAAACCATCCTCATTGACATTGAAGTTATTGATGCCCATCTTGATTACAATATCTTGTTCGGATGCAACTACATGTATACTATGAAGGAAGTTGCCTCTTCTATGTTTCGTACAATGATGTTCCCCCATAATGGGAAGATCGTCACCATCGACCAACTTACAGATTACGAGCCTAACCATTCCACCAACATCGATAAAATCCTCCCCCTTGTTCGTGTTAGCTTGAATGATTTTCTAGTTGCCAACATTGGCCCTGTATTATTCCAAGACCCATCCATGTTGGACACTTATCAGGGAGCACCACCATTCCTAAACCCATCTTTTTCAGCAAAAGTGTGTGTATTTTCAACTAAAGGAACATACATCAAAGATAATACTCCTATCACTGAGTCCCCTCCCCATATCAAAGTTCCACCAGTTGAAGAAATACTACCTCAGGAGTTCCCTGAGAGTGCCACCATACCACTTATCACAGATCTCCCCCCCCCCCTCTAAGGGAAAATCCTGGTATGGTATCTACATCCACCCAATATGGTTCCTCAACCATTCCTCCCTCCTCAGTCAGAGGCAATCCTGGCAGGGGTGATTTTAAGGATGGGAATTTGTTTTAAAATGTAGAAACCTTGGCAAATCTTATTAATCCTTCATATGCCAACTATAAATGTTAGGCGCAATTTTTGTAAAAATATTCAAATTTATAAGGATTTTATATATTTTTTATAATATTTTGGCGATTTTTAAGGTAAAATAATTTTATCCTATAGGATTTGGGTGAATAATTTTTAAAATAGAGAATCTCGTTTTTGGAAAAACCATGGAAAATTAGCCCATGAGCGAAATTTAGCCCCTAAAATCATCTATGAATCCCGGTGTAGATTCCAATACTTGTTCCTACCACACCACCCTCACTCCCAATCACTAGCACCATCGCTGCGGTTGGGAGCAAACGGAAGAAGAAAGAGCCCATCACTCCACTACCTCCCCGAGTCCAACTCCCTTGCACCTTATGTGAAAGAAAAGGACACCCCACTCACAAATGTCCTTCTCTTCCCGAGCTACGTAGTTTTATCCAGCTTCCTCAAGAACACCTTTTTCTTAACACTCCACCAAGTACATCCCATGCTACTATGACATCATCAACCACACACAAACTACATATACGAACCAATTTCGCATGTGCCATATGCGCAGAATATGGGCATTACAATCATCATTGCCCATCTATCCCATACATTCGCCACACATTAGCCTCAGAACGCCACACATATCCTCTTGAGCTTGCTCCGACACTCCATACCAATGCTCCCATGAATGTAATTCATTATATTTATTCATCAGTCCTCTAGCAAAGGGGAGGTCCATGTCTTCCCACCAAATTACCACCCAATCACCCATAGTGTTAGTGAAATTGGGATGGCATTATGGACCCACCGTCCATATCTAAGCCCTTTTCCCCACTTTCATTTTTTGCTACAAGAGCCCATAAGCTCCGTTTTCTGAACCATCTTCAGCCACTTACACAGACATTTTCATTAGGTTATGATTTTCCCTTTTCCTCGACGAAGCATATTTCCATGATGCACTCAGGTACGCCTGCTCATGTTCAAAATTATCAAATAACTTTTATATGTCCTTTATTTTTAGATATTGTTCACGTCAGGTATTTGGTTTTCATGTGTGTAGGTACTAGGTCATCACACACCAGCGCATCCCCTTCAGGTATATGATTGACACTGGCATGTAATCATTCCCTCTGAATCTCAATTGCATATCCAGTCACAACCTCTGAAATTTTCCTATAGGATCCTCATATCCGGCTCTGCAGTACTGTCACCTCCACTGCATTTTGGTACTGTCACCCAGTAGCATTGTCCCCCACATGAGTTGTCCCATTCATTGTCCCCCTTGTCACTTTGAAACTCAATCTCATTTCACCCCCTAGGGATGGGAGTCTTGATAGTCTTACACATTTCTGAGAATCAACTACATACTCATTCTCCTCATTTTTCTAGCTTTCCCAATGGACTCCCAGGTTATCTCTTCAAGGTTCTATTTTGACTGCGCCTCTGCAGTATCATTAACCATCCATTTCATCCACAATCATTTTTCCCATCCACAAATTTCCCTCCATTCCATTTACCTCATACAGAAACCCACCCATGGGCCCCCCAACCTCCACCAGTTCTCCACACAAATTGTGCCCTAACCAGCCCAACCATATTGCACTGGGGCACCCATTTGTGTATTTGTACACTCATCCCAAATTATTCTTTATTCATTTGGTAATTGTAAAAAGCCTTTGTTTCTAGCATTTACATAGATTTTTGTTGTCACTCTTGGCGACCTTCTTTTCCTGGAAAAGAAACCCACGTCGCCCTTGGTTGGGGATTTTTTTTAAAACTCCTACCCTTGCTAACATTATCCATAAACCTCAAGTATCTTACAAGTCCATAAACCTTTTTGATCTCTGCGTTTGTCCATTTTGTCATGCCTCTAGCACAATTTACCCTCATCTAGATGCCCCCCTAACACTAGATTCAGTTTCACGGTTGTTGCCACTTTACATTGCTCGCCAAACAAAGGCAGTCTTGCGTCTCACTACTCCTCGACTTCGTCCATGTTCCTCATCAGTTCCTGATTTTGTTCAAGTAGATTTCATGAAGCCCTTCGCTTCTTAAAGTCACGTCTCCCTTTCTGTCGATATCAACACAGTTTCCAGTAGGGCGATAGTATCTTGACTCTCATTACCTTTACAATGAGGTGTCTTGGACGACACAGAGAACCCTCATTTCCCTTTGCTGTCATTGACCCCCATGACATTCGACTTCAACTATTTTTCTTATTATGGTGGGTCTTACTTTGTGACTATTGTAGTTTATTTTCATATATGTCGAAGACCTCTAAAATTTGATAGGCTATCAATGCCTGAGTATCATTAACACTTCTCATAGGTGTTCTTACCTTTTTTCAGAGTTTGTTCACCATCAGAATTGTCCTCTGTCATTATCAAACCACCCCGGAGGGCGCTGCAGTGATCTACACCAACACACAGTTTCAGTTACTGTATTACACATTTTTGAGTTACATAGCATGAGCATGGGGTAGCCCGCCTCATTTGTACACAATTTATTTTTACACCTTATGAAAGGTTGGGCTCTTCAAGTTCCCCTCTCCCTCCAACGGGTCACTCTTGATACTTTCATTATCGCTCTCTCTTACAATGATACTCTCAATAGAAGAAACATTGATGAATTTTGGCTATACATATGCCCCTAACCTCATCCATTAGGGGGCATCTGTTATCACTGAAATTTCATCCGCAAATGGTTATAGGATTCCAACATCTCCAAACACCTATTAGTTCACCCACAGCTTCAGAAATGCATGTCCAAGAGGCAAAAACTATACAATTGGGTCAAAAAATTGAAGTGCCCAAATTCACCAAAGGAATCACGCACACATGCCCAAGATGCGCTACTTTATATAGGAAAACCCCCTCACATGCTAGATATGCGCTACTTTATATAGGAAAACCCACGCACATGCATGACTGTTTACAGTAAAAGCTGCGCACTTCCATGAACGACGCATTTATGGTTCTTGTCGGACCCTCACCCACTTTTGGTTCAACTCCCAAGTCGATTTGACCCTCAATTCTGAGATGAATCCAAGTCGGGGATTGGTCAAAGACCTAAGGGTTCCCTAAAGGTCCCCTTGTTCACACTAAGAACTGGTTGCATAATGCCTCAAAGCTATGCTATAAAAGGAGGCCATGGGTGCACTACATCTTCAAGGAATTCATTTGAAAGGTTATGTTGTTGTTATTCTCTTGGGGAATACTCTTTTCTCATCAAGAGAATACTAACACCATTCCATTTAAGCTATTCACATCACCCTTTGAGTAGATTAGCTTGGGATTCTTTCACCATTTCTTTCAAGTTTTCAAGTTGTAAGAAGAGCTCAATCTTGGGGGTCCAAGAGCCCTGCCTTGGATAAAGAAGGGACCCAAAGTCCCCCTTTCTCTTTGGTGTTTTCTTTTCACTAATACAATCCTTTACATTGGTGACATGAGTCTTGTTTGTTTCTTGTTCTTATGTCTCTATGCACAATAGTTTAATTGTTTTTTCCTTTCCTAGTTTAGTTCTTAGCTTAGTCTTTTATGTTTATTCTTCTAACACTTTCCTTTACTGCTATCTTTCTTAGCTAACCCAAATAAGCTTGTAAGCACCTCTGTTTTTCACATTTAGGTGACAAAAGAGGTACAACAATCATGTTTGAACAACAGGAGTTGGTGTTAAGAAGAAAATAGGCCATCGACAGGATCAAAGGAGAATTGGGAGAGAGGCCCACATAAGCAAATGAAATTATCAAGTTTCTGAATTCAAAGACTAGGGAAGAACTAGAAGACCTAAAGATTGAAGACAGAACATAAACCATCCTCAAGGTTAAAAGAGTGTTGACCAAAAGAGGATTGATGTTGTAGTTGGAGGAGAAAGCCCAAAACATGGATATCGAGGTTCAGAGATTCTTCAGCAAGATTCATGTTTTGCAGAAGAAAGGCCTTCCTAGTCTACTGGTTCTAAATGATAAACTGATGACCCTATCTGACTATAAGCAGAATATTTCCATGGTGGCCAAGGACAGTTCCAATTTTTTATGAATCCGGGGTAGTATCACAGGCAAGGCGTTTCTAGAGACTTTGCAGCTGGACCTCAGTATCCAACATGAAATTAAATATATTTTCATCACCAAGACGACTTTTGCCAAATATACCGAAATGGATGAAATATACTGCAGGCTACTAAAAGTCACCATCCCCAGTCAACAAAGATGGGAGGAGTTGTGTGAATTGATTGAGTAGGGATGAGGTGTGTCATCCAAGTCAGCAAGAAGAGAAGTTAGAGTCACGTGAATGACTCACCAACGACCTTCCCCAAAATTAGCATGAAGAATCTGGCAGATCATCAACAATTCCTACAATTTTGTATCTTGTTGTCTAGTTGTTAGGATTAGATTATACCACGTCCTAATCATTAATGACAGGTTTGTTTGTAATTTTTGTTATAAATACTTCAAACTTTGAAGTACTGAGGGTTGATCTTTACGCCCAAGCAAGTTGTAAGCACTGTAATTTTTATCAGAGATCTACTGGTAATAAAAAGGAATTTCACAGGATTCCTGTGTGTTAGTTGTTGGTGATGTTTTCTTCTCTCATTTTAAATGTTTTTCCTATCTTTGTAATCACTTATGTTTTCTACATCTGATCGTTTAAAAGAAGTTGAAGTTGTAGAATTTATCTTTGTATACTCTATTTCTTGCTTTTAAAGATCTTAATGTTTATCTTCTGATGTTATGATTAAGAAATTCTTAAATGCTTCTTGGTTATAATTGATTATCTCATATTTCTGCTATCCACCATTTAATTTCTAAAGGATCTAACAATTGCATTATCCTGCCCCGTGAAAATACCTTATAAAATCTATTCGTTGATCTCGAACTTTATAAACAGACCACATAGCCCAATGGATGCGTAAGCAATATTTCAGCCATATTTATAAAACAAACACACAGTCTCATTTATTTAACTAGCCTAACATATGAAATCTAAAACAAAGTTAAATCTCACAGAGAGATCCCTCTCTAAAACTGGAAGGGCTAGATCCCAGTTTCAAAGTGGTTGGATAAGGTTACCTCTAGTAAATTTCTTCTACTTAACAACAGCCTTTGGAAATTTATAGAGCGATAACACCAGTATGTGACCTATTCAAAGGAAGTTGTAAGAGATATATATGTGAAGAAGGTTGTGACTTCTTTTTCCACGTTCCATGCACTAGATTATCTCTCCTTCTCTTGCAAGAGATAAGATTCCAAATTCTGATATGGGGCCGAGAATGAGCAGCTCCAAGTTCATACCTGGGCCCTTTGCAAACAAATATTAGTGCACCAGAATGAAAATCGATTTGCGAAGATGAATTTGAAATGAATGAAGGTAAAAGTTTGAAGCAATTAGAATCCAGCCAGAGCAGAGATTGATAAGTCCGGATATCCTTCTTCGGGTGAACACGCGGGGCTACAGCATGAAAAAACAGAACGACCATTTGATTTGGTTCTCTAGCATTTATGGTTGATTCCCCCAAGGATTAAAAAACAAAAAATTTATGCCAAAGGCAAATGTCGGGAGCTACAAAATTTCTTCTATCGACTAGAGCATTCATGGTGGCCTGCGCTATAGGTATATGAAAGTTAACATGCATTTTTATTTTTTTTTAATTCTTTTTTGTTTTATTTGTTTTTTTATTATTCATTTGTTTTATTATAAAACAATTATAATAAAAAAAAAAATGTTTGTTTTATTATAAACAATTTCTTTTTTTTTTATAATAAAATTAAAAAAAAAAACAAAAAAAAAACATATACTGTTTTTATTTCTTTTTGTTTTATTATAAACATATATATCTATATAAATAATCATATGTATATAGTGATAAAATTAGGTCAAACATAAAAGTAATAAAAAATAATAAAAAAATAAAAATATTCATAAAAGATAAAAACAAATTATAAAAATTAAAACAACAAAAACAAATAACATTGCAAATGGACGTTTTTATAAATTCCTGAAAAAAAATGGAAACATGTTTTTGCGATTTTACGCTAAGCAAGCATTCAACGCTTAAACAAGCACACACACAATGATCACGACAAGAGGTATAAAACACATTTTATTTACTTTGTTGCATTTTTCCTTCTTTCTGCATGTTATATTTTCAAACATCTCACAAGTTTTCATGCAGGATTTGTACTAAGTTTTTTCAGGAGCGCGATCGATCGCATCTTGCTGCTGAAGTGATTTTCAAAAATCACAAAACTTTTGAAAAAACGACATGCTTTCTTGATAGCTTGAAGGAGTTGTTACTCATCATAAACATCATGACGTTTGTTATTACACATAAACCTTTTCATAAACCCATTTGTGTCATGAATGTCTTCCTCCATTTCTCCTTCAAAACAAATTGGTCATCCCTGTGTTGAAGCCCATCTTCCATTGAATTATCCTTCATGAATTTGCACACACCTATCTTTCTGAGTCACATACATCTCTTTATCTTTTTCAGTTTATTTTTCCTTGTCAATAAAACTATCCAACTCCCTTTCCATGACTACATTGCCTTTCCATTAACATTGTTACTACTGAGATCTTTTCATTTATAGTTCTACCACTCTTTTAATTAGAACTCATGTTGACTGATGTGGGATTCCTTAAGGCCCACCTTTCAACAAGTCTTGCCCCATCGACCTCAACACCTTATTTGGGATATAGACTAGAGTCCATTTTGAGTACCTGGAGGCTTGCATGCCTTAATGACAAGTTCTCTCATTGAAAATCATGGGAATACATCAATGTCCCTTGATCGTCAGATCTTGCAAGTGGCTCGACATCAACTCATTCATTCACACTTCACAATATGTACTCGGGTACCTTGGCACTTATTGACATCAATGATGAGTTTCCTCGCATTGGTTAACGAAATTCATCATTGGTCGGTAATCCAATGAATTCTTTTCATGCTCGACATTGACACATTCATTCACATGATTAGAATTGTACCATAAATTTTAGCAGTGGGTGAAGACTATACACTTTTCATGACTCCATCAACAGTTGGCAGTATTTTTCAGCTATATGAGAGTACCACAGTTCCACTTTCGTACTTCCTCTTTTCCATGATTCATTCAGAAGCAGTTCAGATTCCTCCACTTCACATTCCCTGATCCATAGTCACCTTTCATATGATCCTGCAACAGTGACATCTTCCATGCTCCAGCAGTCACATTATCCATATTCCTATTGCATAGTTCATCAACATATTGGGTAAGTGGAGGTATGTTATTTTCTAAACTTTAATCATGTAATTCCTCAACTGCTAGCAATGAATAATTTGGAAAATTCCCTCACCAAGTTTCCTTTCCTTTTCACTTATACGACTTATGCCACATTGCATGAGGACATGCAACCCGTTCAGTTGGGGGGTAGGGGACTTTATTCACTATCATCACTCCATTTTTCCACTACCATCATTCCATTTTTCATCTCATTTACCATTTATGAACATTTGTTTTCCAACGATACTCTGTTGCACTTTGATTCATAAGCACTGTTATACATATTGGCATGATTCACAAATATACAAAAAAAGGGCTTTCTTATACTCAATGATGTTTCCTTATGCACATTGATAGCATATATTTTCCAGCAAGAATATGGGCAAATTATTATCATAACAACAAGAGAAAAAATAACGAAATGAATGTTGTTAACACAAGAAACAACATTCTTTATATTCATGTTTGTCACACAAGAACCAACCGTAAGAAAAATGTCAGTCGTTACTCATGTAAATACCATCCTAGAAAACAATCATTATCATCACTCAATGCCAACATTCATATGCCAAAATTTCTTGATAAGATCCATGCATGGTTGCATGAGGACATGCAACAAGTTAAGTTGGGGGGTATGTTGGGGATAAAAAAATTCCTATTATCATCCATCTTTCCCTTCATCAATCTCCACATTTCATCGCCCCATTAACCTTGCATGATATCATTTCATAGATATACTTGGGTTTCACCTTATTATTTTCCACTTTATTCATTTTAGTGTTAAAAAGGAATTTGTGATTAAATGTTATAAAATTGACATGTTTTCATATATATCTCAAAAATGTGTGAGCTTTGTAATGTGTAGGAATATGTGAAGGATTAATTCAAAAGGACTTATCGAATACTTCATCCACCATTTCAAGATTTGAGGAGATAATTCAAGCCCATTCCAAGGATAAGATCATGGAGATTTGGTTGGAATATCTTATCCAAGATATATGAGAGATATGTGTGAGGATTTGAAGGGATTATATTTTTTAATAATGGGAAATAAGTTGAGAGAAAAGTGGATGTGTGATAATGAGATGGTTATCTTATCTTCAAGGCTCTCATGTATAAAAGAGAGTGCTCTCTCTTCATGAGGATTCAATTAGAGTATGCAATTAGAGTAGTAATAAAGTAGAGAATTAGAGTAGTCATGAATGGTAGTCATTTGGATTTGAAAGAAAGGGATTCTTAGCTTTGATTCATGGATTTGGTTTTCATGCTTTCATTATTTTGTTATGAATATTGATTTGATTATTATAATGTAAGATTGATTCATTGGCATGATCTCACATATGTTGTTGTGTCATTCAACTCTTCACATGTTGTATTTGCTTTTCCTTCATGTAGTTCACCATTCCTAGATTAATTTAATTCACGCAATTTCTCATTCCTAGATTAATTTCATTTGTGCAATTTCCCATTCCTAGATTAATTTCAATTCCAAGTCGTGTGTTTCAATTTCCTGCATTAGATTAATGATTCAATTTCAGTTGTAGATTAAACATTAGATTAGATTATTCCCGCTTCAATATTGCATATAATTTGTGTGTGCTTCGTAAGTTTATGATCCTCGGATTGAAAAATTAAATAGTTGGGCAAGTACTACAACTCAATTAATAGAACATTAGATTGGCCCAATATAATGACTGTCTCTCCTTTGTCACGTTTGTTGTTCCTTTTGCAAGTAGTGTTGTTCATTTGAATGGAACAATTGTCATTCCTTTTGTTATGATTGTTGTCCCTTTGCAAGGGTTGCATATCTAGAGGATGAGTATTGAAAACAGAAGGTAAGAACCTACGTAGGTGACAAGTAAAACGCTTGTGCCAACGCCTACCTTTGGATGATGCATAGAGGTTATATTTTAGGACATATTTAAAGACCAACAATTTTAGGAGAATATAATTTTCCTCGAGTACATCCATAAGGGTAATATTTTTGCTTCATTGATTGTAATTGGGTGGCCATGTCTTCTGCAATTGGTTACTCTTAAAAAAAGTCAATGGTTTTGATCCTCATCATTCACAACTTCCTTTTAGGATATTGAGTAACCTCCTCTTAATTTCCTTGCCATTCACAATTTCCTTTTAGGCCATTGATTAACTTCCTCTTAATTTCCTTGTCATTGTATTAAATCATGTTTGAGTATTGAAACCTTCTCTTAATACCCTTGTCATTGTATTAAATCATGTTTGAATATTGAAAGTTCCCTTGTCGCTCTAATTGAGTAACCTCTTCTTAATTCTATTGTCATTGTATTAAATCAAAATTGTGTATTGAAAGTGCCCTTATCACTCTATTAAATCATGTTTGAGTGTTGAATCATGTTTGAGTATTTAAAGTTCCATTGGCACTCTATTAAATCATGTTTGAGCATTGAAAGTATTCATGTCACTTTATTAAATCTAGGGTTTAAGGAATCATTACAAATTATCAATTAGGAAAAAATACTTGATTAAGCTAAGTGATGGAGATGGAAATTCCAAAATGAAGTGAATAATGGATAGTAGGGTAGACTAAGCTAAGGACATTTTCTAATAACGGTATTCTTTTAGGGGTGGTTTGTCTTGTCTTGTGTCAAATAATGAGGCCAAAATATTAGCAGTGTTTCAAGGTTTACATCAATTCAGAGATTATGGGGTCAAGCACATCACAACTATTAGGGACAATTGTATCATCATTCAACTTTTTCTTAAGATTTATACCCTTCATTCAATTGGACTAAAAGGAATAACCTAAATAATACATGAGTATACAAATAATTTTGATTCAATTTATTATTTTCAAGTTCTCTGCTCTCTCAACAAAATGATATATCTACAAGCTAACCAAGGAGCACTACTCATAGAAATTAGAATGATAAGTGTAAAAGGGGGGCTACAATCCCCACACCCATCCCTTGAATTTAATTTAAGTATTATTGATGTTGGTCATATTGGAAAAGTGGAATACTATGCAAGATGGCCAGGGAAAGTGTTGATTTCCATCCTCCTCACCACCAATCCCATACCAATCCCATATATCAGTGTACTATCATGAAGGATTCCTGGATGTAATTGATCATCACAAATTTTTGTTTCTTCAAACTGAATCAAATGTGTTTACTGTTCCTCTCTATCTGTAAATCAAACTTTGCATGTTTGGAAAAACTTGTACTAAAGATATCCTTTCCTAAATACATACATGGAATACAAAATAAAAAAAAATTTGTTTAACTTCCAACTAATATCTGTGTAGGAACACTACTTCTCAACCGATCAATCTGTCACTCTGTACTTTTGTTATCTGACTACTATGAATATGTCTCTGCAAATACATCAAATTGCTCGAAGGATGGTTCTTTGGTTTGTATTAGCTATTGTACTGACTCCCCATGTTCAATATTCATATTTATTGGGAGTCTCCAAGCTAGGTGGCTCAAAAAAATGTCTTCTATGATGTAGGCTAATCTTCTTATTTCTCTGTAGATTCATCATATCTTTGAACTGTGAATTCTTCCCTTTTTCTTGTGGATTGATCTTCCACTACAATTCCTGAAAGTACAGTCTCTTGGGCATGTTCTTTATTCACCTACTCTTTTTTACTTTCTCGCACTACTGCAAATCCTACGATATTTGTGACTTGTTCTTTATTCACTTGTTATTCTTGGTTTTTATTTCTTCTCCAACCCTTCTTGTATCTGACATCTTCATTTTTCCTTGTAGATTTGTCTTCATCCCATACTATTTCCAATCCCAAGAGTATGGATTCTAGGTTTCCTTCATTCATCTGATCTTCCTTTTACCTATACTTTTTTTATTTTCCAAACCTTCTTATATATGATATCAATGTTCTTTTCAAAGAAGTATCCATCGTGCTTCTACAATCATGAGCTATATGGCATAGTTATGACATTTTTATATTTCAATGTTATGTGGGACCACATAACAATTTCTTGCTTGAAGATTTCTTCCATAGGCCCTTTAATCTGCAAATTTATGTCCAAAGTTAGTACAATAAAAACAATGACCATAAAATAAATGTACATACATGAGAATGAATAAGGTTCTTTATGGTGTAGTCCTACTGAATTCCTACCTTGGTTGATCATGATTGAATATTCTTTGTGGCTTGAATGTGGAGGGTCTTCTTGAATATGTATCTTTATCATTTTTCTTAGATTTTGGTTGACCATGATTCCTCCCTTTGATTACTTATGCATAACTCTTACTCTTTTCTTCATTCTTCTTTTTTGGAAACCTGGAATACTTCTCTTCATTCTCTATTGTGTATGTGGATGTTTCTGTTTCTTCAATGTTCTTGTTGAGCTTGACGATTTTGGCTCTCAATGTGAAAAATTCTTCTTCAAGCTTCTCAACTTCTTCTTCTTTCTTCATCATCTAAATATTCATGACTTCTTTTGTTCTCTTTGCTTCTTCAAGTTGGATATTCAAGGAGATGATTTCTTTTTCAATTCTTCTCTCTTCTTGACCAAATTCTTCTTCAAGTTGATTTAAGTCGCCATTTCTTTCCTTAAGAGGATTTGTCAAAATATTATCTCTGTTCTCTGCTTCCTTTTTTTTTTTTTTTTAAACATTGATTCTCTTTCAATGCTTCCTTTCTTAGTGTTGTTATTTCAGCTTCCAAATAATGATTCTCTTCCATCTAGGTTTTTTATGTTTCTTCGATATTTCTAGCTTCTTCTCGTTGAGATTTTAGTTTCATGATGACTTATTGGGATTCTTTGGAACTTTCTTGAGAATTATTCTTGACTAAATGTTCCTCAAGAGAATTGTTATTCTTCCTTTCTTTCATTAATTATTATAAAGCACTGATTAATTATGCTTCAAGTTCTACTATGCCTCCTTCACAATCTTAGTATTTTAAATCTTTCTGACATGATAAGCATCTTTTTTCTTGTTTTGTACCTACACTTTCTTTATCACTCTCTGGCTCTATGATGGGAGATTCCTCAAAACATAGATCATGTATCTTATCCCAAAGTTCTTTACCTAATGAAAATTTTCCCACTTTATCTTTTACTAAATCAAGTAATCCTTCCAAGATGAAATGCATTGCTATTTTGTTGTTTCTTTTCAATTCCTTCTTGTATACAGTATTTGGAGGTTTCTTTGTAGCGGTGTATCCTGTAACAACTAATTTCCAAACATCATATCCATGTTCCTGCAAAAATGATTTCATATTGATATTCCACATCTCATAGTTCTGATCAAACTGACCATCAAACTATGGTATTCCATTATTTGTGTATGAACTATTCTTGATCTCCATGATCTACCCTCCAGTGGTTAATTATTTCCTAAAGGAACCTTCTCTGATACCAATTTTTGGAATACTTAGAGGGGACGAGTGAATCAGTATGAGTACTTTATACCACTTTTAACCACAATATATAATGTTTAACTTTATTGTAGTATAGCATCAATGTATAATCAATATATCATGAGCATATAAACATAAGTAGCATTACATCAACAACATCAAATCAAGTCCAAAATACACTAGAATTTACATGGAAACCCAAATGGGATAAAAACACGAAATGATTTCTTATATATCAAAGAATACATTTATTGAAAGCACCAACTTCCCAATTCTCCAGCACCAACTTGAAGGAGGAACCAACCCCTGATTTACAGGCACCAATCTAAAGGAAGCTACAAATCCCTAAATTCTCTGTCTCCAACCAGAAGGAGGCTATAACCCCCTGATTCTTAGGCTCCAACCTGAAGGAAGCTCCAACTCCCCATGTTCTCTAGAACCAAACAGAAAGAGGCTACAACCCCCTTTCCTTGTCTCATCCCAACGCCCTGAAATATAAGTGTATACCAACTGCCAGTACCGCAATCACTGCCATTGCCACTATCACTTTCACTTACACTGTCACTTCCACTATCACTTTTACTTCCACTTTCACTATCACTTCCACTGTCACATCAACCTGTAACCTATCAACCTCTCATTCTCAACCTGTAACTATCAACAATACTCAACCTGATCCTCTCATATGGATCATATACCAAGGAAACCTCTCAACTAGATGTTCAAAATCACCAACACATGCCTCTACCAAGCATGTACCAAAATCACCAACATACCATCACAAGATATGTGTCTCAACCATGTACCAAACCATCAACCTGTAGCATAATAAGAATTAACTTTGTATCACAACTTTTACCAAAAAAAGTGAATCAACCATGCACCAACACCTGTACCAAACTGTGCATCAACCATGCACCACAACTTATACCACAACAAGTGCATCAACCTTGCACCACAACCTGTAACACAACAAGTGCATCAACCATGCACCACAACTTGTACCACATCGTGCATCAACCATGCACCACAACTGTGCCAAATTATGCATCAACCATGCACCACAACCTATACCACAACAAGTGCATCAACCATGCACCACAACATGTACCACGATGCACATCAATCATGTACCACAACTATTCTAAACCATGCATTGACCATGCATATCAACCTGTACCATATGCCTCAACCATCAACCATGTATACCAAGTACCAATCATTTACCATACCATGTATCAACCATGCACAACAACAATGTACATCAACACTTGTACCATACCATGTACCAACAATGTATCTCAACCATATACCATATCACTCAATCATGTCATACACCATGTACCATAGGATATACCAACAAATTGCTATCAATGGTGTACCTAAACCAAGTACCAACATCATCAATACAAGTATCTCATACATGTGTTGTCATATACCAAGTGTAATCCTCAACAATGTATCAATATCAATGAAAACCATACACCATGTGCCAATGCTTCAAGAGTATACCAAGAATAAGACTCAAGTATGTAGCATCATCACCATGTAACCAAAACAAGATACCAATATAAAAAAGATGTAATATGAGTCAATGTACCATACCAATATCACCAAGATGTACCATGCATCAAAAAAACATTCCTCTCAAGCATGTGCCATACCATCACCAAGCATAAGATACAATCACATAAGCATATCTGTAAATTGTAGATGACCTGTTGTACTATAAAACTGACCTGTAACTCTTCCAAAACATTTATCACCCTAGTACCAACATTTCCCCAAAATTTTCCTTAGCCTTGCAGGTACCACATGGCGTACCACATATCACCTAAAATGAGACGACAAGGACTATCCATCTATGAGTGGCTGACCTATATTTACATTGTCCTTAATGTTCATATTCTTCAACCAACTTTGGGTACCATAACCACACCTATGGGGCTTCATGTAGAATTCATCAAATGCTCCCATCACATCCATTGACATCAACCACTCCATCAATTGCAACTAACTCACCATCAATCTCAACCACATCTCTAGGGATTCCAGACTTCTCCAAGGGTTGACATCAATGACAAACAATTGCCCAACATGCTACATAAAAAGAGATAATGACATCCTTGGAAAGTTTTAATCCATATGTGATGAAGGTATTTTCCTTGGATACTCCTCTCATAGAAAATATTATAGATGCTAAAATATGAGACTAGACAAAAATGTTGAAAGTTCAAATGTAAGAGTGGATGATGAAAATCCTAGAAGGATCAAGATGAAAACAAATGACCAGCCAACAATAACAATATATATAGTGATGAAGAGATATACAATGAGGAAGATAATGCAGAGTAAGAAGAAGAATAAGGGAAATACTACAAGGAAGATAATGCAAAAGAATAAGAAGAAGAGGAATCTCCTAGACAAGACACAAAGACCCCCTCGAGATATGTTCAAAATAACCACCCTGAAGAAATGATTCTTGGAGAAAAAAAAATGTTTTCCAAACAAGAAGACAATTAACAAGATCACCAGAACATGAAAATATGTCTTTACTGTCTAAAATAGAACCCAAGAACTTTAAGGAAGATAGAAGAGATAAAAACTGGGTTAATGCTATGAATGAAGAATTAGATAAAATTGAGAAAAATGAAACTTGGGAGCTAGATCCTAGACCAAAATATAAGATTGTAATTGGAACCAAGTGGGGTTTTAGGAACAAAATGAATGAGGATGGACAAGTAGTGAGAAATAATACAAGAATTTTATGTAAAGGATATGCTCAAGTTGAAAGGGTAGTCTTTGATGAAACTTTTCCTCCGGTATCTAGACTAGAAGCCATTAGAATATTCCTAGAGTTTGCAAGATACAAGAGTATCAAAGTCTATTAAATGGATTTTAAATATACATTTCTAAATGGAAATTTGGAAGAGGAAGTATTCATCGAACAACCTGAGGGATTTTAGATGTTAGAAGATCAAGACTATGTGTGCAAACTAAAGAAATCCCTCCATGGTCTGAAGCAAGTACCTAGAGATTGGTACTCAAGGATTGATAAGTACCTACAACAACAAGGATTCAAGAGAGGAACACCATAAATAAATATTTACATCAAAGAAGAAAATGGAAATATGATTACCATTGTGGTCTATGTAGATGATATCATCTTTGGAAGTGACTCAGATGATTTGAGTCAAAGGTTTTCAAAGAACATGCAAAAACAATTTAGGATATGTCGTGAGTTCGAGTAGCCACAATAATTCATTGTATTCTAGTTGATTAGGATACTCATCTCTCACCTGAGATACCCGGATTCAAGTCTTGACAAGGAAACCAAATTGTTGTAGTCCAGGAAAGCGAGGAAAGCATGCAACATAGATACTACATTCGAACACACATAAACACACACACACACACATCCCAAGAAACAAGATAAATGTGGGGAAGGATTTCCATTCTGATTTCTTATTCCTTATTCATGAGTATAAGTACATAGGAGAAATGTGTGACGTGGTTGTACCTGCTCCAATGAATCATTAGTTGATCCGGATTTATGTAGGAACACAATGAAATACAGAAATACACATAAATGCATAGATGCAGCGGAAATAAGACTTCGTTTCATTAATAACAAATGACTGAAATATGCTTATAGACAGAATGTAAATAAACTAGCTAAGGCGCTGGTAGCTTATCTCTGAGAAGAGATGTGGTTGCTACTCGCATCCATGAGA
>JZKD02S1966549.1:103948-115384 GCA_000966675.3 Picea glauca
ATCTAGGTTAGATTAGTGAATAAATCTGGCCAGACTGTCTAATCTTGGTCAGATAGCCCCAGGGTAGAGTAAGTTCTTAGCCCAATAGTCTAATCTGGGTTAATTGTCATAGGAATATAGGTTATAATATAGGCTAGTTGCTTTACTTCAATAAAACCAGTTGGATGATCAATGTTGCACCATGTTTCAGATGCTTAAAATGTTGTTTGTCTAGCCCCGTGGTGGTGTATACATGAAAAGCCTTGGGAAAAACCCCATGAAATGCACTTATCCTAAGTTCTCCGGTGCATGTAATCTCCGCGCCCTCACTTATGCTCCACTCATATATCAATGGTCCAGATAATTACACCCAGATCTACAGTGGTCAGATTTTTTCGGACCCCCCTGACCATTCTATCTTTAACAGAAAGGGGGGGGTCTGGAATTGATGATAATACATGCGCACATCTAGATGGCCCAAGTTTAAGCATGTGGATCTATGGTCTATATTGGATTCTGTACGCCCCCATCCATTCTACCTTTAATGGAGGGGGGGGTCTGAAATGTGTGATAAAGGATGTGCATAGATCTGCGGTCAAAAGGCAAGTGCACAGATCAACAGATCAAGGTGTCTTTCAGATCCCCCCGACTGATCTGCCTTTAATTGAGGGGGGAGGTCCAGAATGGAATCTTTCCTCTGGCGAGCCCCTATCTATATGTGGCATGAATCTACTGGTCCCGAGTCCCACCGCCTCCTACTATCTGACATACCTTCGCCACCTCTTGATGTCATCATCCACCTTTCCAAAAGAGTCACATCCCATAATTTATGTCAGTCCTTCCCCCCCATTCACTCTTGGAAAGCCCCCTCACCATGATTTTTACCCCAATTGGTAACCGCCACTTCACTCATCCGTATTCTTCGGTCACTGTCACCTGCCATCTCACACTCTAAGTGATCCGTTGGCCATTTATTACTAGATAACCTATCCGTTAACCAGTTGACCTGTCCCTCCCACCCAACGGACACCCATTTACTCAAAACTACCTTCACTCTTCTTTCTTTCACCATTTACCCACTCATTGCAACAGAGAATTTTACACCGCTTTTCTCTATTTCGGTCAGTCGCCCCCATCTACAGTCATCCCCGCTAATGTTTTTTTTTGCAGGTACTGTTATAGTAATGGCGCAAAGTCAAAATGAGCATAAGGAGAGGAGAATCCATTTCTCCCACCTCTTGTCGACCTCGAAAGGATTCCACAGGCTGACAAAGATCACTTAATCACAGATACAAAGTGTGATTTCGATTTCGTAGACCTTCAGTCGTGGCTCAAAGAAGTTTTCCTAGGCCAGAGTGACGAAATTGGACTCTAGGAGTCCAACCTACCCCTGTATCTCTTTCCTTAGATTCACCCTTTTCCATAGTTTTCCCTCAAGTTCCAAGCCCACTACATTCCTGAGCAAAGAGCCATTGTTTCCTCGTCTAGAGAAGTTATTTTCCTCATCACGCCTGAAACCATCGACCAAATGATGCAAATATCTCGAGCTGACTCCGAATCACCTTTTAACCTTGAAATTTTCACAGAATTATACCAGAAGATGACTTTCCCTCAAAGATCTCAAATATTTGAGTTTTTCCTCCCACAATTTGCTCAACTCCCCGCTACAAATCCCCCTTATCCTTCTTCCATGTTTTCGACCAAAGGAAACTAGATTATCTCATCCCTATGTGCCTTGTTGGGTTATTATTCAAATCAGTGGGTAGATGAACCAATTCTGGGATTTTTGTCCATTTTCTCCACCAATGAGAATCCCACTACCCAGTTTGACTTCAGCATGTTCCTGGCAAACAATATTCACGAACAGTTTGTTAATTTCTTCACAGAAGGCATGTTCCGGTATTCTTCAATACTGGCGTACTTGTTCGTTTTCTTCTAAGCAGACAAATTTGATTTTTCCATGCAGAAGATGGATGGAGATGGCAGACCCCAGGCAGTAACCTCATGGACCTCCTTGCTCAAGCATAACTCCACAGAATTCAGTTTCAAGCAGTTCATCGAGAAATTCTATCACCCAGTGGTAAGTATGCTTAGCGGCAGGCCTGAACCTAGGATTAATGATGAAGTTCAGAGGATCCTGCATCTCTCGGATCACACCAAGACTGGTGATTGGTATTTATACCAAAATCACACTGAGATCAGAGTATATGGGTGCGAGTTGGCCTCGTATAAGCTGCCTAAATACCTGTCTGTCAAAATGTTTTCTCTAGAGTACATAAGGTAGATAAAATTTGATGATATTCACTTTGTGTCTCTAAAGAAAAAGCAACAACTCAAAATCAAAGGGCAAATTGGCTCTTTCATCTGCAACAATCGAGGCACCGGAGAGGAAGTAGACAAGTTGCTAAAGGAAATGAAGTTCGTCATGAGTTTCACATGGCACTACGATCCATGCAGGATTATCTCCGAGATGAGGATGAAAATAAGAATATCCCATATGTCCACGAATCTAGGCCCGAAGTCGAGAAATTCGCAAACCAAACAGAATGGGAACCAAACACTTTGGTCAAAGCAGAACAACAAGATCCCTCGGCCACTGTATCACAAACAACCACACCACAGGTTCTGAAAGAGAAAAGGCCTAGGCAAGATTTGTCACTGCCTGTCACTGAAGTATCGTTAGAAGAATTCCAACTGCATACCAAGAGGCCTAAAACTAGTTCAGCTCCCGACCCAACTGAGGAAAAGGAAGTTCCATCTACTACAGTGACCAAGGTTTATAGGTTGCCCCTCGGTGCAAGCCTCCAGCATATCATAACCTCAGTGTTGTCGAAGAAATATACAGATACTCCATCAACCACCCAGCCAGGCAAGATAGGACCGAAGTTGAGCATCTTTGACAAATACGATCTGATCAAGAAAAAGAATTAGACTCTGACCAGCAGCACTTGCTCCCAGTTCTGGAAGTAGACGTCAACTACACAACATAGGCTGCTATCGGCATTTGACACTGAGAAGGGCATAATGCATATGGCATTCCTCCAAGCACAGGTTTTGGATCCAAAGGTAATCACTGATTACAAAAGGGCCACTTTTGAATTCCAGACTAAGGATGTGCATCCAGCCGATTAGATGGATCTGCACAAGAAAACAGGAGAAATGGTTTTCTATACACTGGCACATGCTTCCACTACTGCGTCCAAATTGCAAGTGTCCCTGAACAACGTCCAAACATAGTTGAAGTTGGAGAAGATATCGGCCTTTGCCAAGGACAATAGGATCAAGACTTTGGAGGAATTGGTCCTTAAGATCGGGTATGATCCCTCGAACGTGAAAGCAGCCGAGGAGATGATTAAAAAGAAAAATGATGACATAGCCTCCTTAAGGAAACAATTGAAACTCCCACCAACAAAGGATTTGCAGGCAAAGGAAATAGCAGAGACGGAAGGAGAAAAAGATGAAATGCTCAAACTAATCATGGAGCAGAATGCACAACTAAAGGAAATGGAAGCTGAGATGGAGAAGCTAGTAAAAGAGAAAGAATAGTTGAAGCCAATGGAAGTCATTCCATTGAGTGTAGTTCCACTTTCAGGAGTGAGCACAGCGTCAGTAACAGAAGTCCCATCAATGAATCCACTGACATCTCTGGAAAAGACAACCGAATTGGCCAAATCTATGGAAGAGATGAACCTGCAGGAAAAAGAGATTAGCAGGCTCAAAAAGGAGATTGAGAACCTTCAGGAACTCAAATCTTCCTATCAGATCATCCTCTCCAAGGAAAATCAAGTGTCAGACCAGCTCAAACAAGACTTACAACAGCTCCAGAAGCAAACAATGGTAGGTAAAACTCTAGCCGAAGTTAAAGAAAGTGTCTGGATAGACATCACCAAGTCTATGAACGAGATATGGCCAATGATACAGATCATGTTTGAGAAAAATGAATTGGTGCAGACAAGCAAATAGGCCATTGAGAAGATCAGATCGGAATTGGGAGAGATGCCCACACAGGCTAATGAAATCATCAAGTTCCTGAATTCTAAGACTAGGGAGGAGCTGGAAGAGCTGAAAATTGAAGATAGAACAGAGACCATCCTTAAGTTCAAGAGAGTTTTGACCAAGAGAGGATTGATGCTTCAACTGGAAGAAAAGGTTCAGGTCATGGACCTAGGGGTACAAAGATTTTTCAGTAAGATTGAGGCTCTACAGAAGAAAGGTCTTTCTGGTTTGAAGGTAATTAATGACAAATTGATGACACTCCTAGACTACAAAAAGGGACTGGCCGATGTGGCTAAGGACAGTTCAAAGTTTTCAGGAATTCAAGGCAGCATCACTGGCAAGGCATTTCTAGATGAGTTTCAGTTGGACATCAGTATTCAGCATGAGATTCAATACATTTTTGTCACCAAACCTACCTTTGCCAAGTACATAGAAATGGATAAAGTTGATTGAAGGCTACTCAAATTCAATGTTCCCAGTCATCTTCGATGGGAAGAACTCTGTGATCTGATCAAGTAGTAGATGATTTGTCTCAACCCAGTCATTTGTCCAGTCAGATGAGGTCGTGCAGAAGCCTCACCAATGATCCACCCAGAAAACAGCATGCAGTTGTGACACATCATCAAGCAGTTCCTAGATTTCTGAAATTTGTTAAGTTAGTTAGGCTAAAAATAGATTTACCACGTCCTGATCTTTGATGACAGGATTGTTTGTAATTTTTGGTTATAAATACTTCATCTTTCGAAGTATTGAGGGTTGTTGATCTTCACGCCCTGCAAGCTATCAGACTGTAATATTTTTTAAGAGATCTCCCATTAATACAAAGAGGCATTTTACAGGATTCTTGCATGTATTCATTGGTGATGTTTTTCTCTCTAAGTTAAATGTTATTCTCACTTTGTTATCACATTGTTTTCTAAATCTAATCTTTGGAGGTAACGAATGTTGCAAGATTTATCCCGTATACCTTGTTTCTGACTTAAAAGATTTTAGTGTTTTATCTTCTCATTTTACAATAAAGAAATTCTTAACTGCTTCTTTGTTGTAATTGTCCTTCTCATCTTTTCTGTTGTTCCTCATTTATGCTACTAAAGAATCCAATGATTATATTATCTCGCCCTGTGAAAGGTTTCCTTGTTTTTTTGGTTTGGATTTCTTTTTTACAACACAGACCCAATAGCCCAATGGATGTGTAAACTATCTCAACCAACTCAAAAAACACTACAACAACAAAACCAACTTATTTATTTACCTAACCTAATATTTAAAAAACTTGAAACATATCTAAATCATATAGAGAGATCCCTCTCTGAAGTTGGAAGGGCTAGATCCTAGCTTCAAAAGAGGTTGGATAAAGTTACCTCTCGTAGATTTCTCCTTTCTCACAACCTCTAGGAAATTTATAGAGCGCTAACAGTGTGCATGTTGTGTTTCCTTCCAGTTGTTGCTTCACTCTCTGCACGCTTTCTTTCCCCACGATCTTCCATCTTTCCACTTCGGCCTACTACCAAAAACATAGCATTAAATCAGATCTAGCATTCACTTATCTTTACTACCATTAAGCACTAAGCAAAAACATTCGATGCATTCATTGTACATAAAAACAACAACACTAAGCAAATAACCACATAAACAACATCACACAAATCACATCAAGACACAAGATATGTGCGGTTCACCACAGTGTGGGGATACGTCCACCAACTTCTTCTTCTTCTTTATTAGTCTTCAATCTTCTTACATTCATCTCCTCCTGTGCACAAAGCCACAGAACCCAACTCCATAGAGGACAAGAGATCTATGAGCTATGGACCAGATCCTCCTTCCCAAAACTAGGTCAAGGCATCGATACAACTCCTTAGTAGCATAGAGAAAATGACAAAAACACTTGCACTTAGATTTGCAAGCCTTAACATACTCTTTTGCACAAAGCCAACTAATCATGCACTAAGACAATTTCCCCTTATATTGCTTAGCTACTACTTATTTATGCATTTACAAAAAGGCCTAAACATGGGTAAACCCATGGGCCGACATGCCATAACCCATTACATAAACCCTAAAACCCTTTGTTGGGTCCACAAGCCCACAAAATGAGTGATATCCTGTGATCTCTATTGTACCTCAGCACTCCATCTTCGACCAGCCTGTCAAAGTCCCAAAAGTGGTCAAACACAACCAATATTTCCTCAAAACTTGGTCAAGGGCCAATAGAATCGTTTAGAACTAACTCCACTTCTTCGTGAGTTAAACAATGACTCAAGATATTGTTTATTCCTCGATGATATAGAGTGTCACCAATGATAAGGTAGTTCTTATATTGGTATCATATACGTCATTTGTCATCTCACGAGAGATGTTGAGGGAACTTCAAAGTTTGAAGATAGAGAACAATGGCTCCATACCAGGGGTCAGACGACGAGACAAGAAAAATGTGTTCATCTACAAATGAATCAACATGAATAACATCCTCGTCCAACCAAGGGAAGTCAGATATTAACTCTACAAAGACTATTGATTTCTTGGATTTTGTAGAAGAGAAATTGAGATCGAATTCTTGTAAAATGACAATCCATTGATTTTATTTTCCCCATATGATATGCCTAGTAAGGATGTATTGAAATGGATTGACATTGAAAACCAAAGTAGTTTTGAAAATCAATTTATAATGGTGTAATCATTGGACTGTGTGTGAACAACAGCCAAAGCTAGCTTTTCAACATGAGAATATTTGAGCTCAGGACTGACTAAGTTTCGACTAACATAGTAAATGACATGATCATGGAGCTCATCATCCTCGTAAACCAATACCATACCAATCGTCTCTTCGGGAGTGGTGACATAAAGAAAGTAATCCCTACTGTAGTCAGGATACTTCAGCAGAGATGTCGATACCAAGGAATTATTCAAAGCATCAAAGGATTCTTGGGCTCACTCATTCCCAGATAAAATGGGTGTCCTTCAAAAGACACATGAAACCCTTAGTAAAATTGGCATAGTTCACTATAAACCGATGTAAAAAATTAGCTTTCCATTGTAAACCTTGAAGTTGTCGAATAGTTCATGGGCGAGGTGTTGGTCCTCGACCAGGTTTTGTGAAATGATGGTCATCTTTGACCAATTTTGGGACTTTGACAAGCTAGTCGAAGACAGAGCATTAGGCAAAGTGGAGATCGCGGGATCTCGTCCCCTTTTGCGGGCCTTTTTGGGTTAGGGTTTATGTAACGGGTATGGGATGTCGACCCATGGGTTTACCCATGCTTTGGACCCTTTTGTAATGTATAAATATAAATGTAGGTGATGTAAGTAGGTGGTGCTAAGGGTGATATCATTCTAAGTGCAAGCAATGTAAGTAGTTGATCTATGTGATTTTAAAGGCTTTGTGCATACTGTGTGTTGAGAACTTACAGAGCTGAGTGCAAGTGATTGTAAAGAGGCTTTGTGTTGTGCCAAGCTCAGGGAAGGAGGATCTGGCAAGGTACACGCAGATCTCTTGTCCTATGCGGAGTTGGTTTTGTGGCTCTGTGCATGTGAGAAGATTGAAAGAAGATAATAAAGAAGACGAAGATTTGGTGGACATAGCCCCACGTTGGGGGTGAACCATGTATATCTTATGTTATGGTTGCTTTGTGTGATTGATGTGATTTATGCTTAGTGTTGTCATCTTTCTGTATGTTAGATGCATCTGATATAGTATCTTACTACTTAGTAATATGAATGAATGCTAGATCTGATCTATTTCTATGTGCTAAGTGCTTGGATGTGTTAGATCTTGTTGAATATTGTGTTGCTATGTAATTAGGGTTTTACCTGCGATGTGAATAAGGGTTAAATGCTAATGAATGTTAACTTCTAAGTGCTCTGTTAAGTATTATAATCACAGATCTGTGCCCTAGCTAGGTTGTAGACACTTGAGTCCTGCAACCCCCTTGCCTCTACCTCGGGTGAGACTTCATCTGCTTCACATGTGTTGTCGAAAGGGTCGATAGTTAGGGTTTTGTTGGTGCACTGTTGAAGCATTGAACCCTGGGTCTGCCCCTATTCCAACTGTTGAGTTGTGAAAAAGGTACAAATATCCTACTTATTTCTATGGTTTGTGATGAAATGTCGATTGACTTTTTCGGTTAATTAGGAATAATTAGGATAGAAAATGATTAAAATGTCTTCTAGAAATATTATTGAGTAATGTTAGATAAATTATAATATTCGGTTGGAATTATTTGATTTTAGCGCAGGAATGGATAAATATTGTCAAACCCAAGATAGTTAAGAATATGTTTAAGATACAAATATTGTTGAAGGTTGAAGACATGAGGCGCAAAGCAGTTTGGAGGAAGATTGATTCCATATTTTGTAAACCTTGTAAATAGTAAAAGAAATCCTGAGGATCTCTCGATCCTCGGGAATGCTTAATTTACCCATATCATTGTAATATATAGAGGGTAATGAATGACAGAAGGGAGGAGAAGAATTATTTTTAAACATTCAGAACTCAGAATTGCTTTGCACAAGCAGTTTTTGTAGATATTGTACAAGTTATGGAATTAATATAAGCTTTGAGCATTTTCATCATTTTTTCATACTGAGTTTCTAGCAGTAGTGCTTCTGAGGACTAAGGGCCCAGTCTGAAGGAGTTACTGTCTCAATCTGTAATTGTATCATTTTTATTTATGTTATGTGAATTAAATCTCTTTTGCAATAGTTAAGATAAATGCATGAGTGTGTTAATGATTTTATGTTGTTTGCTTACAGAAGATAGGCGTTTCAATTAAATGTTATCGATTGTTGTTCCAGTTTCCATTTTTGTAGTTTATTGCTTGGCAGTTTCTCTCATTATCATACATGTTGTTCCTTTCTCTTAAACTAGCATTTGTTGTTCCTTTCTCTTAAATTAGTAATTGCTTTTCATTTCAGTTAAATTAGTATTTGTTGTTCCTTTCGGTTAGATTACAATTGTTGTTCCTTTTGGTTAAGTACAGTCGTTGTTCCTTTTCATAGATATAGCAATTCGCTACGTCTTTTCAACAGGTTAAATGATCATAGATAGATCAATTTATCAAGATTTTCATGAATTCAATTACTGTATCTTAATTAGATCAATTCAACAATTCAATTAATGCCTTTAAATTCACAGCATGTTGTAGATCAGATTTCAATTATGTTAAGATCTTAGTTTCATATTTTTAACGAATGTGTGAGGAACTTGATTGTTGATAAACCCATATTTACTTTAAAGACATGATTTTAGCCTCTACAACTATCTGCATAGACTTTGTTGACATTCTTGAGATAAAAAGATGAATCCTCGGGTTGATAAATTAATGTTAACTAAGGTTGTTTTTAGGACATATTTAGAGCTCAACATTTTGGCATCGTTGCCAGGGAGAGTGTCAAAGATAGCATAGTTTTCATCTCTAGAGGATGAGGTATTGAAGACGAAAGGTAAGAACCTACGCGGGAAACAAGTAAAACGCTTGTGCCAATGCCTAACTCTAGCTGATGTATAGAGGTCACCTAGGTACTTAGAACTTTATGTGAAGTGTGCATGACTAAGAAGAAATAACATGAAAAAACAAAACCCCCACAAAAAACTACAAAATCCCAGGGCCTGGTGGCCCCTAGAAGAAGCACTTTCATAGACGAAATCATCCGAAAAGTTGAATCTCAAGCTTCGGTTGGACCTAGGAGAGGTTCTACCTGAATCCCCCAGGAAGCAAATTAACCAACTGCAGCCCATGATGAGATTCATAGAAGAGCTAAAGGGAATGAACAAAGTTTTCAAAATACAGATCTTCCACCTCTCAGCTCTTTAGACGAGGGGAACTCTTGTAATATGGAGGAAGGATAAGGGGAGACTAGCGGGGTTGCTAAGGAAAACCCATCACCACCACTTGGTCCTGGATCTCCTGTGATAGGAGAAGGTATACCTGAAATCCTAGATAGAGTTAGTGTGATTAAATTCCCTAGGGGATCAAGTAACCAATCACCTCAAATAGAACACCTAGACCAAGAAATTCCTGAAGATTATTGGCATATTTTAAACCAAATGGCGCAACCAAATCAACCACAAGCCCATACCTCCATTTTGGAATATCTGATAGTTGATCCAGTTTCCAATTCCCCTATGAAAGAGATTCCCTTATAGAATCTACCAACCTTTCATGGATTAATTTCAAAAGACCCAAATGCATTCTTATTTGAATTTGATGTCCTATGTAGAGGTTATGACTACACCTCTGAACCCCAAAAACTAAAAATGTTCCTTTCCACTTTGAAAGGGGAAACTCTGCGCTAGTTTATGGGATTAGGAGGCGGAACTATAAACTCATGGGATGAAATGAAACAAGCCTTCTTGACAAAATATCAAGATTATTGTAGAACTAGGGATCTAAAAGATGAAATCTTTCAAATGACTACAAAGGAAAATGAGACATTAGAAGAATATGTTGAAAGGTTCTAATACAATTTGCAAAGATCTCCTTATGGTACATTACCAAGTGAGGTACTCAAAGCCACTCTGATAAAAGGAATGAAAGACGAATGGGTAGAAACATTGAATTTAATGGGGAAGGATGATATTATCAAGAAACTTATGATAACATTGTCTAATTGTGCATCAGGTGCTCGCATGGAAGTACATGGACCAGATCAGGGATGTGGGCTCTCCTCACCAGAAGTAGCAATATTATCAGTGGGGGTTTTACTTGAGAAGAAGTCAGTAATCTCTTAGAAAATTTCAAAACTGACATTCTAAGCACTCTGACTACACAATTGGATGTCTTACAAGCTAAACAAAAATACGCAGATGCAGAACATTCCTTGGCCATATTTTGCCACCGATGTAGAAAGAAACATGGTCTGAGGTGTTGTTCCAGAGTTTGTGTTTTAAGGCTATAAAACACACCGTCTAGGCATCCAAAATGATAGTTTTTCCTTTCAAAACAAAGGACGAGGAAGGCTCGATCAGATTCAGTTTCTCAACTGTCTCTGTCTTTCTTCTCTCTGTTCTTGGATAGTTATGTCACGTTCTATTGTTGCCCACGATTGTTCTAATTCGGTTCTGTTTCTGGCGGTTTGCAGGATAGTATTAAAGAGGTTCAATGCAATACTAGTTTGATCTTGTAAACCTAGGTCTACGTTCGGTTGTCGAGCGTTTGGGACTGTCATAGATGGTTAATTTTTATAATTTTCATAAAAAGGTTTTTTGTGAGTTTGTCGCTTCAGATGTTCAGGTCGGATATTAAATAAACAACTTTTAAAACTTGAAACAGAAAATAATAACACAAGCAGGCCGTTTCCTGGTTCAGTGATAATCAGGAGATTATAAACAGTAAAACATCACACAAAGGAATATAAGAATTTAATCTAAAAAGAACCTTATATTTTCATTACAATAAAGAAGGGTGACGAGGGTTTTCTAACAAAGGGAAATATTAAGGAACAGAAGACTACAGGTCTTAA
>JZKD02S1966549.1:118383-129011 GCA_000966675.3 Picea glauca
TTTCCCGATATGATTAACTTAACGTTTAAAACTAATTTTTAAATGAGATTTAAGAAAATAATGGATTAATAGAAGATTAGCGTATCGGGAAATCGGAGATCGGGAGATCGGGATTGAATTAAGGTGTATTGAAATTTGTTATTATCAACTCGCGAACTCCGATATCCCGATATGTTTTAGAAAAACTTCGAGTTCTATCATTGTGGTTCATTTAGAATATCATTTGAGAAAGTATTTGGAGCGTATATTAACTTRATCCTCAACCATTCTTTTTCCGAGATTAAAAYCCCAGTGTATTTCAAATTTATTAGGTGTGAAAATTTTTATTTTATAAAGATTTTAAAAATGCAAAGACTCTAGGGTACCAAAATTTTGTTTTAAGGTAAAAATTTAAGCTCTGTTTCAACACGAGGGAATGTCCTTTGGATGTGGTTAGGGTGTGTTCTATATGTGCTAAAGACCATGCAAAAGATCAATGCCCATCGTTTTTGAGATTGAAAGTTGTCTTCAAGAGGTGGAAGAGGAAATAGAACCAATATATATGATAGCCCATCATCGCTAATGGCAAGATCGTCCCCAAGGTACACTACAACATCCTTCCTCTTTCTTTTCTGGTCAGTATAATCAGTAGCAAAATTCTAGAAACACATGGCAAGGTCAACCATTTTCTAACCCCACCTATCACTCCCAGCAATATCCAACTGCAAATCCTACTTGGCCAAATCAACCAAATGCAAATTCCCCCTTGGCCAAATCAACCAGCTACAAATCCTACCTAGTCTAACTCGCAATACCCTACCTCATCTTGTCAGAATCCAAGTAATAACCCCTATCCTTCACAGTGGTCCAACAGGGCTGCCCAAAACCCCAATTGGAACCCAAAATGTCAGCGTCCCATGGGAATCACCAATCAAACCATGGGGATGATCCCTCAAACTCAATTCACTTTGCAAGCTCCATTGAAACTACCCCATAATCCTCAACTACAATTGTGCCCTCAATTGCCATCTCAACCCCAACCAAATCCCAATAATAGACCAGCCCATCTTGTGCAGATTATTGAGAGTGTGGATGGGGAAATCAACTCCGTAGTGTGCAACGAACTCTGGTTGAGGTCAGGGCACATAATTTATCCTAAATGGAGTAACATTCACCCAGAGAAAGAGAATTAAAATAATGTACAACCAACAATAACACCTTCGGCTGTGGTCATAACGAAGGAAACAAAGTAGGAAGGAAACACATTCGAGCAACAAAATCTCGATGAGAATGTAACTCCTCCTCCCTCATTCCCCGAAAGACTGATGATACAAAAACTAGCCATGTATCCTAACTTTGACATCGTAGGGGAACTAAGGAATCTATATGTTAAGATCCCACTCCTACGGGCTCTGCAAGACATCCCAATTTATGCAAAGATAATTAAGGAATTATGTGAAGAAGCCTATCAGGAAAGTTAAAAATTCATCATCAACTGTTCACATGGTAGGTGCCTTGTCTGATCTCATCCTAGGAAGATAGGAACCGATCAAATTTGGAGACCCAGGGAATCCCATAGTAACAGTTCAGATAGAGGGTTGTTCTTTTCCAAATACACTAGTGGATTTGGGGGCAGCCATTAATATCTTGACCATCGAAAATTGCAACATCCTGGGTTTCACTTCCTTCGAACCTACTCCAATTATGTTACAATTGGCTAATCAATCAGTGGTCAAACCAGTTGGTACATTACAGGATATAGCAATTTCAGTTGACTCTTGGGAGTATCTAGTTGATTTCCTCATTATCAACCCAAGAAGTGGACTCGATGGACATCCATTAATACTGGTGAGACCATGGCTTGCAACAGCAGATGCATACATAGGATGTCGCATGGGAAACATGACCATTGCTAGAGGAGGTGCCACAAAGAATCTCATACTGTATCCTTCAGCTAAACCAAGCCTGACCATTATGCATCAACAGTTTCCACCACCTAGATACCCAGAAAAATATCTACGACCCCTTCTCACATTGGAAGAAGATTTGGGACTCAAGAATCAACTAGAAGATGATGTGATCAACAGCTTCATTAATAACCCAGTTATTTTAAGTAACTCGACATGCCAAATACTAAAGTTTGTGTTAGATAACGAGGCACAGGGACATCCGCTGGATGAATTGATGGAACAATAGATCCCCACTACCGCTCATAACAACAAACTAGTTAATATTGCACCAAGGATGGTTTTGAATATTAATGCTAATCTAAACGAGCAACAACAACACAATTTGATTCAGATCCTTTCTGAGTATCAACAAGATTTTTCCTGGGAGTATTATGACATGAAGGGCATTAATCTGCAACTCTGCACACATCATATTTATATTGAGAAAGATGCCTGACCCATCCGACAACCCCAAAGAAGATTGAATCCTCACCTCAAGGAAATATTTAAAGAATAATTATAGAAATCGCTAGATGTAGATTTTATATATCCTATTTTGGACAGTCGGTGGGTCTCCCCACTAGTGATCATTCCCAAAAAGAATGGGAAATGGAAAATCTGTGTAGACAACAAAGAACTCAACAAGGCTACCCAGAAGGACCACTTCCCCCTACCTTTTATCAATCAAGTCCTTGATACTTTAGCAGGGGAGAAGATTGTCTCCTTCCTAGATGGTTTCAGTGGCTATAATCAAATCCAGATTGCCCCAAAAGATCAAGATAAGACTACATTCACATGTCCCTGGGGTACCTTTGCATACAAAGTATTTCCCTTTGGATTATGTAATGCTCCAGCCACATTCCAGAGGGCCATTATGAGCATATTTTCCGATATGATTAATGAAAGGCTTAAGGTTTACATGGATGATTTCACCCCTTATGGCAATGATTTTGATCAAGCTCTAAGAAATCTGGAGAAGGTACTGGAACGATACATTGCTACCAAATTATGTTTGAGTCATGAAAAATGTCATATTATTATGACTAAAGGTGTGGTACTAGGGCATTATATTTCTACAGATGGAATCAGGGTAGACCCAACAAAAATTGAGGTAATCCTTAACCTGCCTACACCACGTACACAAAATGAGGTACGTAGTTTCCTTGGCACTTCAGGATACTATCACAGATTCATGGAAAAGTTTGCAAAGATTGTTGCACCTTTAAATGCTTTAACTGGTAATGCATAATTTCAATGGTCTAATAAGTGTAATGTGGCATTCGCAGAACTTAAAAAGTTGATTTCAACAGCACCATTGTTGAGAGGACCAAACTGGAAAATACCATTCCACATCTCGACTGATGCGTTAGATATCGCCATAGGCGTTGTCCTTGGACAAGAAAAATACAAGAAACCTTATGCTATATATTTTATTAGCAAAAATCTTACTCTTGCTGAATTAAATTATACAGTGACAGAAAAAGAATTTTTAGCCTTTATACATGCTATTAATAAATTATGTCACTATATAACAAGTTATCCAGTTATTCTATATATTGATCATTCTGCTATTAGATATTTAGCTAATAAACCTATTACTAATGGATGGGTTACTCTGTGATTATTACTATTGCAAGAATTCAACATCACCATCAAGGATCAACCCAAAAGAGAGAGTCTTGTTGTAGACTTCTTGTCTCGCGTACCCAAAATAGATGATTATTTGATAGTTGAAGACCAATTTCCAAACGAACATCTGTTTGTTGTCACTACTAAGCCACCTTGGTATGCTGATGTGGAAAATTATCTGGCATCTTGGAAACTACCAGCACACCTATCATCAAGGGAAATAAAACTTATCATCCAACACAGTGCATGATTCACCTGGATTGGTGGATATCTTTTCCACACAGGGGTTGATCTCTAGATCCAAATATGTGTGAGAGATGACATAATCTACGACATACTGAAGGCAGGTCATGATGAGCCCTGCGGTGGACATTTTGTAGACCATAGGACTGGGCATAAGATCTTACAAATGGGATATTATTGGCCCTCAATATTTAAAGACTCAAAGAAATATGTCCAGGCCTGTGACAACTGTCAAAGGATGGGTCTACCAAGCCAAGCTGGTGAAATTCCCCTGCAAGCACAAGTAGTCACAGAACCTTTTGAGAGATAGGAACTGGAATTTGTTGGCCCCTTCAACCCGAAGTCAAATCAGAAGGCCTATATATTAGTGGCGACAGACTACATGACAAAATGGGTAGAGGCAGAGGCCTTTTCAAATGCAACAGAGGAAGTAGTCATTAAATTTATTTTCAAATTGTTTGTATGCTATGGATTACCCAAAGAAGTAATCACTGATGGAGGGTCACAATTTAAATCTCATAGAATCACGAACATCTTGAATAATTATCATATTACACATATAGTTACTTCTCCATACCACCCACAAGAAAACAGACAAGTATAAAGCACCAATAAAGTCTTAGAGGTAATTTTGACAAAAAAAGTCTCAGCAAACTATTAGAATTGGGCAATCGATCTTCCAAATGCCTTATGGGATTATCATACAATGTGGCATAACACCAATGGCTGCTCTCCTTATCATTTATTCTATGGTAAAGAACATATCTTTCCAATTGAGTTCGAGATCAAAACTCTAAGAATGGCCCAAGAGATTGTTTTGGATCTTACAGAGGCACATAAACAGTGCCTACAGCAGCTCAATGAGTTGGACGAAGCACTCTTGTCCACCCTAGAGTGCACAGTTGTTATTCAGCAACAGAGATCTAACTAGCATGATAAACATATCAAGAAGAAATCATTCCAAAAAGTTCATTAGGTGCTTCTCTATGATTCCAGATTTTAAGATTTTCCTGGAAAATTACAAACAAGGTGGCTGGGACCATATGAAATCAATGAATTTCACAATAATGGCACTGTCACTTTAATTACCATCGATAGGTCTGGTTCTCCTTTTCTAGTAAATGGACATCGTCTATGACTCTACCATCATCCACCTTCAAAAGAATCCTTCTGCCAAGAAGTAAGTAAGGACCCTACTGTTCATATTCTAGCTAGCTGGGAAGGTAACCCAGTAGTTTCAACTTCATAAATGATGATTTTTATCAACACTGTACATATTGTATATAGATTTCTTTACAACATTTGATTGAGTTTTTACTTTTTAATTTTTTTTAGGAAAGTCACTTGAGAGAATAAGAACTAGAAAAGACGATTATAATGAATATAATTAGCACTCTTTTATGTTCCTTTCTCCTACCTCACTTTGTAAAAATCATCAAATATAAACCTTGTTTTCACAAAATATGAATATGTCATGTTCCGCAACAAAAATCAGGAACTATAATAAAATACTAAAGTTATCAAACCATCCAGTGTTTTGATTATCGAATAAACCTACCCATAAATATTGAATGAATTTAGTTGATGACTAATCAATCCTAGATTCACTAAAACAAAAATGTTTGCAGGCGGTTTACAATCACTTAAAAGGTCAAAATTTTATGTTGCCATCCATTCAAATGGAACAACTGTCATTCCCTTTGTGCGATTGTTTTCCCCTTTGCACGAAGTTGTTGTTCATTCGAATGAAACAACTGGAATTCTCGTTGTGTTATTGTTGTTCCCTTTGCACCGAGTTGTCGTTCATTCGAACGGAACAACTGTTGTTCCCTTTGTGCGATGATTGTTCCCTTTGCGTACAATTTTCATTTATTTGAAAGTAATGATTGTCTTTCCTTCTGTTACGTTGTTTCTCCCTTTATAAATGCTTGTTGTTCCTTTTTTGGATATCGTTGTTCATTCGAAAGGAACAACTGATGTTCCTTCTACGTTTTTATTAATGCTCCTTTTTCTCAAAAGTCATGATTCTTTGTGAACAACACATACCATTATTATTGTGCTCCTCTATGGTGTTGATGATTGGAGCTATGTGAGACATTCTCCAGGACACAAACCTGAAAGAGAGCCCTTGAGAGGGGTGTGTGGTTCCTATCTCAGAAAGAGCTGGAACGTAGGGATGGCCTCCTCCTTATAGAGAGTTGAGAAGAACTCCAGATGATTCTCCTATGTAACGCGATGAGAAAGGAGATCTGCAGAGTTGGATGTGCATGTGGCTGAGCACAAGGTGAACGTGTGAAATCCCAAAGTGTTGGGTGCATCATCACGAGAACATAAATGAAGATGATGTATTAGCCTCCTCTGAGTAGAGAGTTGATGAGAAACTCCAGATGACTCTCCTGTGTAATGTAGTGGGAAAGAAGATTTGTTGAGTGGACGTGCATGTGGACGAGCATAGGTGAACGTGATCCTAGTGGTTGAGCACTAGTGAAGAAGTGGTTCTTCTTTGTAATGAAGTGAGCGAGAGATATGGACATCCCTATGGATGTGCCCCTAGTGGATGAACACTAGTGGGTGTATAAGATCCCTTGCTATATTGTTGAAGAGTCAGACCTGCCTATAACCCTAATTGTAATGTAAAGGGTACATGTCAGCCCCACCTTAATGTGATTAATAATTAATGTAAAAGATAACTAATCTGGTTAGTATTAATTATATTATGAGCTAGAGAGGTCAGCCCTGTTGTGCCAATAGACACTTACGTTGACAGGTTCAGTCTAGTATAAGTAAAGGTAAATTCCCCATCGAGGAAGTACATCTTTCATGTGAGTTTGGAAACTTCAGTAAGTACACCTTCTTGGGAAAAGTGCACACCTCTCTTGGGCACTAGTCTTCTAGGGTTTGAGCATCCTCTTGTGTGGTAGGTTTTATTGGTGATGAAGGTCTTTCTCTTGAAGAATATAGCAAAGGATTTTGGTTGCGTTTTCTTCCCTTGTTGAGAAGGGTTTCCCAGGATACTTCTTGTGTTCTTGTGCATGGTGTTTCTTCTTGTGATCTTGGTTGCTGCAACATTATTGTTTATGATTAAGTTAAATGCTAAAATGGAATGAACTTCATGCTTAACCTTGTTCATAGAAAAATCAACATGGTTTCAGAGCATAGGTCTTGAAGAACCCATTGCACAAGCTACAAGATTTTACCAGTCATCCCCCCTCTCTTGCAGAACCGTACGACCCTCCTAGGGTTCGTAGAAGTTCCGTACAACCCTCTTCTTTTGAGTGTTTCGGCCCCTAAAACTTGGACGTTGAGGCAAATTTTGGCATAGGAGAGTACGACCTTCTCCAATGCACCTCCAAAGACTCTTGGAATGAAATTCTGAGCATTTTCAAATTTTGGCCCTAAGGTTTCTAGGGTTTTGCTAATTTTTACAGAAATTTCAGAATAGGATTTTTGCAACTCATTGAAGGAGCTCTTCAGCTCACTAGTGTTCTCCTATATTTCAAAGGCTTATTGTTGGCAGTCATAAGTCCAAAAAAACCTAAAAGTGCTAGCGTAACCTAGCCGTTAGGTTTTCTAGCCCAGTTGACAAGGGTTTGTGAAGAATCTAAAATTATGATGAACATACTTATGATGGAAGATAAACTTGATGGATCAAGCAACTTGAAGTTCTTGGAAGACAAGACTTCAGAGGAAGACTTATTGTGGGTGATAAAAAAAGGTGACACTATGACTACCCTCTTCATTAAGATGTCAAGAGGACAGAGATCAACCAGGTGCCATTGGAGAAATCATATCAACACCCTCAGGTATGCACTTGTATATATATTATTTGTATCATTGTCATGAGAGAAATTGCAGGAGGAAGGAACCTTCTTCCTGAAGTCATGGATCCAGAGGGATCTCAATGCATTCAGAAGAACAACACACTAGAAGTGAAGACCCCATGTTTGATTGTTGAAATTGTCATTCCTCTAACCTATATTTCTAAATTTTGCTACATTACAAGTAGGTGTTGTAGTTGTGCCAACAATCCTTAAATTGTTTTGATTCTAGAGATGTACTCATTATTCTCCTTTAGTAGATATTCTTTTTTTGGTTCCTCTTTTCTTGTTCCAAACAGGTTAACAACAAAGGAAGATGTTTATCCTTCAGAAGGAGCCACTTGACTCAAAGGGAGTCAAAACTATTTTAGAAAGAGGAATAATAGAACTATCATTGAGGAAACCAATGCAATAATGCATGATCAGAACCCTTCTATGATTCTATGGGAAGAAGCATGCACGACACAGTATATGGTCAGAACAAGAGTCTTCACCATACTTTGAAAAACATAAACTCCTGAAGAAGCCTTCACTGGAGTGAAGCCTAAGATTGAACACTTCAAGATATTTGGGTGCCCAATGTCTTTTCATGTACCCAAAGAGACGAAGTCTAAGCCAGACCCTTCAAGGAGAAATGATATGTTTATGGGATAACAATGAATCTTTGAAGACATTCCAGATCGACATCCCTGGTCAGAGACAAACTGAGACAAGCAGAGATGTTGTCCTTGAAGAAGAGATAGCCTTTCAAAGATACAAGAGAATATCATATAGAGATTGACAGTGAGATAATGTCTTCTCCCCCTTCAACAATTCAGAGGGAGACATGCATTTTTCCAGTTGATCCAGTTTCTCTAGTTGATATGTTCAGTGATATTGCAGTAGGGCATAAAAGGTCTGCCTAGGATCACTCTACAGGAGGCAGAGAAACATACAAGCCTCTCAAGGCACATCCCAAGAGAACAAATATATTTTTCGAGCTACTCTTCAACCATGAGCCACATCATTGATTATGAGCCTTCTTGTCATAGAGAAGCAACAAGAGAACAAGTATGGCAAGATGCCATAACATAAGAATACTAGTATATCTTAAAAGAATGATGTATAAGATATTGTTTAGAGGCTAGCAGGGAAGTCTATGATGACTTCCAAGTGGAACTATAAGATCAAGCATGCAATTGGTAGAAATGTCGAGAAAAAATAAAGCAAGATCTATAGCCAGAGGTTTCTCACAAACAGAGGGAGTTGTCTATGATGAGACACTTGATCCAGTAAACCTGATACACTTCCATCCATACTACCATCAATGAGTTGGAAACTATATCAAATGGATGGATTCTTGATGAGTTTGGGTTTCAACAAGAGTGTTGTTGATCCAAACCTATATTATTACAATGTTGGTGACAAGAGCCTGATTTTGATGATTTATTCAGAAAGCCTTGTTGTTGGATACAACTAAGCTTTGACTTATGATTTCGAGATGAAGGTTATGAGTATGATGCACCACTTATTGGGACAAGAAGTATGACAAAGGATCGATGATATTTTCCTTAGTCAAGGAAAACATACATCGAGAATATTAAAAGAAGTTCAGTTTGATAGAATACAAAAACATCGTGATAGATTTGAAGAAAATGAATGATGATGATTTAGACGAGATTGATGCACAACTGATTGGATCATTGATGTATTTGACTAACACCATACATGATTCATGCCATGCAGTGAAAATGCTTAGCCAATCCATGAGCCAGCCGAGATAGTAAAGCATGTATTAAGATATACACAAGGCACAGTTTGACATGGTCTGAGATATGCCTCCAAGTGTGAAATTGAGTTTGCAGGGATATGCCTATACAGATTGAGCAAAGTGTACAGTGGACTGAAAGAGCACATCCAATTGTTGTCTTATCGTGAAGTTTACCATGGTTTCCTGATGCAACATGAAACAAAACTCTGTGGACATGAGTACCACAGAAGCAAAGTATATAGCATCAAGTGTGTGAAGCAATGTGGCGTCACAAGCTCTAACAGATTTACTTGATCATGAGACAGATCCTATGATGATAACAATAGCCGTGTGTAAAGCTTTTTGAGAGCCCAATGTTTCTTGATGGATTGAAACACATTGAGATGAAATATCATTATATCAGAGATACGATGCAGAGGAAAATAATACACATGCAATACCTTCCTACACATGAGCAAATTGCAGACATCTTCACCAAATTAACTTGGTGAAGAATACCTACCTAGTTGAGAGGGAGTGTTGATGACTACAACCAAGACAAAGTTGAAAGTACATCTGTGTGAGACTTAACATGATGAAGAATGCCTCCCTAACTGAGAGGGAGTGTTGATGATTTCAACTATGTGAGACATTCCCTAGGACACAAACCTGAGAGAGAGCCCCTGAGAGGGGTGTGTGGTTCCTATCCGAGACAGAGTTGGAATGTAGAGATGGCCTCCTCCTTATAGAGAGTTGAGAAGAACTCCAAATGATTCTCCCATGTAACGCAGTGATAAAGGAGATTTGCAGAGTTGGACGTGCATGTGGTTGAGCACAAGGTGAACGTGTGAAATCCCAAAGTGTTGGGTGCATCATCCCGAGAACATAAATGAAGATGATGTATTAGCCTCCTTTAAGTAGAGAGTTGATGAGAAACTCTAGATGACTCTCCTGTGTAATGTAGTGGGAAAGAAGATCTGTTGAGTGGACGTACTTGTGGACGAGCACAAGTGAATGTGATCCTAGTGGCTGAGCACTAGTGAAGAGGTGGTTCTTATATGTAATGCAGTGAGCCAGAGATATGGACATCCCTATGGATGTGCCCCTAGTGGATGAGCACTAGTGGGTGTATAATATCCCTTGCTATATTGTTGAAGAGTCAGACTTGCCTGTAACCCTAATTGTAATGTAAAGGGTACATGTCGGCCCCACCTTAATGTGATTAATAATTAATGTAAAAGATAATTAATCCAGTTAGTATTAATTATATTATGAGCTAGT
>JZKD02S1966549.1:154409-165470 GCA_000966675.3 Picea glauca
TGCTTCTACTTTTGTTTCTGGTATGAACTCCTTGAGAAACTCCCAAACCCTCGGTTTCTCCTTCAGAGTAAATCGTAAATGAACTCCTTATAAATCGTGGGTTCTTTTCTATATAGATTGCTCTGCTTGTTTCTTTTTGTGTAGACTGGTCTGGAGTACAACACACGGCAAGAATCTAATTGTATTTAAATAATTAAATGGAGGGAGTAATAAATCACCCCATTATGAAAGGTGATTAGTTAGGAAAATTTTTCCGTTGTGAGGTGTATTTTTTTTTAAAACTATGGGGAATCAATAACTTATTAAAGTGATAGGTATTTCCGTTGTGAGGTGTATTTTTTTTTTAAACTATGGGGAATTAATAACTTATTAAAGTGATAGGTATTAGGTTCACGATCAAACTTACTAGTTGTCATTATAACCTAAGAGATATCCAATAGCTCAGAAACCAGATATATGAATACCTTGTGACTTAGCAAGAGTGGAGGCGTCTTATTTGGGGGCATCTACCTTTCTAGCCTTTCACAATAGGCCTACATGTCACTCTACAGAAATTAAACCCGGGTGGGGAGGATAACAAGCATGCTACCCAAAAACCGGAGTTAAACCCATGTGACTAAAAATTTTGAAGGACATGGAGGTGGGCTTTGATCCACTTATGTGTGCACGGGTCACGAGACCATTTAATATAATCTTTTTGGGTGTAACCATTACCTCAAGGTGGCCTCATGGCCCTAGGAAAAGCCCTCATTGGAATTGAACCTTGCCCAATGGTGAAAAATTCCTTCATCGTGAGGTGATTATGCTCACTAGCCATAGTGTGCAGCGGGTTTCCTGCGTGGGGTTTAGTCCCATCGTGTTTCTTGTTCGATTTTTGTGGGTACTTTGTGGTTTATTTATCGTTTAAACTTCAATATACGTTGGGTCATGTGAGCATGTTACTTGGTTATTCCTAGGTATGCTCAAAAGGATTGACCTGTCCCTGAGTGGTGGCGAACCTTTCTCGTTGATGGGGGGAAAAAGAATAAGACGATGCTTACTTGTTTACCATTTTCCTTCCTTTTTGTGTGTCATGTGTGTGAGAGAATAATAATGATGATATATCTATATCTCACAGTTTTTGAATGGTTTGTATGATTATGAAATATATTTCCCTAGTATACCACATTGGTTATAAGGATTGGTTTGCATTAACACATAAAGCTTAATGCACCATGATCCTTATGCCAATAAGAGCATCCATAGATGTACATTAGAAGGAAAGCATGCTTTGGTGGAGGCATTTTCCATTTATAAGTGCATTGTAAATAAAATCTTCGCTAAAACCTTTGCATCCATAGATGTACATTAGAAGGAAAGCATGCTTTGGTGGAGGCATTTTCCCATATTCTACTTTTAGCAAAGGTTTTTAGCGAAAGCGAGGATGCAAAGGTTTTAGCGAAGATTTTATTTACAGTGAACTTATAACATTTAGGAACATTGGTGCACTACCATGGTTGGTTTGTTTTTTACCAAAACATAAAATTATATTTATATAATCAAAATGTTGCAGCAAGGGTAGTAGTGGATTACATGGAGTTGGTTCAAGTTCTCCAAAATACATAAACAATCGTCTATGGTTATAAACAAAGGCTTACAACATAATAAGAAGTGTATGTCCCAAGTTAGCCTACAAGTGGCATGCTTCACAAAACTACCTAAAACACAGAAATACATAGAAATTAACGATGAGCATGGAAACTATATGCTTCTTCCTAATCATCATTTGATTGAAGGGAGTTTTGCTTCTCTATCTCTATTGTGTCCTTCTGCTAGTGGATTGTTTCCTCCTCTTTAAACTCAACTTGGACTGAGTTCTCGAAAGCCATGTTGTTTGAAACAGTGGAGAGAGTGTTTGTGCAGAGGTTAAGGGTCAAATTCCTAAGCATATTGTAGTCTACCTCAAGAATGTCAATAATCTGCTTCCATTGAACTAATAGACTCAAAATATTTGCATGTTGAAAAATACATTGGTGCTCATTATCATGGACTTTAGAAGTCAGGAAGAACAATGAGCTCCTATTGGACTAGATAAGGTCCTCGTGCCTTCTTAAGACTCTTCAAAATTCATGCACATCTTTATTTTCCATATTTATCAAACTTGCATAATGGATCAAATATAGGATATCTATACCAATGTTGAGAGCTCTGTCTATAAGAGCATCAGGGATGTCACCAAACCTTCTAAAGTTATGTGATATCCCAAGGGCTTTGCAAAATTCAAAACTTGGAATATCAACAATGTGTTTGATGCATAGAGCAAACCTAGCTTCTAACCCCACAACCAAGTGAAATAAGAAATGACAAGCCCTAAGACCAAAAGCAAAGCACTCTTCCCTTCTAACAATCGAAACTTGAGATTTAACCAACACCTAACCTTCACTGAAATCCATGTGCAAGGTAGTGCCATATGTTGATTTTTCTATGAGCAAGGTTGAGCATGAAGTTCATTCTATTTTAACATTTAACTCAACCATAAACAACAATGTTGCAGCAACCAAGATCACAAGAAGAATCACCATGCACAAGAACACAAGAAGTATCCTAGGAAACCCTTCTCAACAAGCGAAGAAAACCCAGCCAAAATCCTTTGCTATATTCTTCAAGAGAAAGACCTTTACCACCAATAAAACCTACCACACAAGAGGGTGCTCAAACCCTAGAAGACTAGTGCCCAAGAGAGATGCACACTTTTCCCAAGAAGGTGTACTTGCTGAAATTTCCAAACTCACATGAAAGATGTACTTCCTCAATGGGGAATTTACCTTTACTTATACTAGACTAAACCTGTCAATAGAAGTGTCTATTGGCACAACAGGGCCGACCTCACTAGCTCATAATATAATTAATACTAACCAGATTAATTATCTTTTACATTAATTATTAATCACATTAAGGTGGGGCCGACATGTACCCTTTACATTACAATTAGGGTTACAGGTAGGTCTGACTCTTCAACAATATAGCAAGGGATATTATACACCCACTAGTGCTCATCCACCAGGGGCACATCCATAGGGATGTCCATATCTCTCGCTCACTGCATTACACAGAAGAACCACCTCTTCACTAGTGCTCAACCACTAGGATCACATTCACTTGTGCTCGTCCACGAGCACGTCCACTCAACAGATCTTCTTTTCCACTACATTACACAGGAGAGTCATCTAGAGTTTCTCATCAACTCTCTACTTAGAGGAGGCTAATACACCATCTTCATTAATGTTCTCAGGATGATGCACCCAGCACTTTGGGATTTCACACGTTCACCTTGTGCTCAACCACATGCACGTCCAACTCTGCAGATCTCCTTTCTCACTGCGTTACATAGGAGAATCATCTGGAGTTCTTCTCAACTCTCTATAAGGAGGAGGCCATCTCTACGTTCCAGCTCTGTCTCAGATAGGAACCACACACCCCTCTCAGGGGCTCTCTCTCAGATTTGTGCCCTAGAGAATGTCTCACATAATTGAAATCATCAACACTCCCTCTCAGCTAGGGAGGCATTCTTCATCATGTTAAGTCTCACACAGATGTACTTTCAACTTTTTCTCGGTTGTAGTCATCAACACTCCCTCTCAACTAGGTAGGTATTCTTCACCAAGTTAATTTGGTGAAGATGTCTGCAATTTGCTCATGTGTAGGAAGGTATTGCATGTGTATTATTTTCCTCTGCATCATATCTCTGATATAATGATATTTCATCTCAATGTGTTTCAATCCATCAAGAAACATTGGGCTCTCAAAGATCTTTACACACAGCTATTGTTATCATCATAGGATCTGTCACATGATCAAGTAAATCTGTCAGAGCTTGTGAATCCACATTGCTTCGCACACTTGATGCTATATACTTTACTTCTATGGTACTCAAGTCCACAGAGTTTTGTTTCATGTTGCATCAGGAAACCATGGTAAACTTCACGGTAAGACAACAATTGGATGTGCTCTTTCGGTCCACTGTACTCTTTTCTAAATCTGTATAGGCATATCCCTACAAACTCAATTTCACACTTGGAGGCATATCTCAGACCATGTCAAACTGCACCTCGTGTATATCTTAATACATGCTTTACTATCTCGGCTGGCTCATGGATTGGCTAAGCATTTTCACTGCATAGCATGAATCAGGTATGGTGTTAGTCAAATACATCAATGATCCAATCGGTTGTGGATCAATCTCGTCTGAATCATCATCATTCATTTTCTTCAAATCTATCACAGTGTTTTTGTATTCTATCAAACTGAACTTCTTTTAATATTCTCGATGTATGTTTTCCTTGACTAAGGAAAATATCATCAATCCTTTGTCATACTTCTTGTCCCAATAAGTGGTGCATCATACTCATATCCTTCATCTCGAAATCAGAAGTCAAAGCTTAGTTGTATCCAACAACAAGGTTTTCTGAATAAATCATCAAAATCAGGCTCTTATCAACAACACTGTAATAATATAGGTTTGGATCAACAACACTCTTGCTAAAACCCAAACTCATCAAGAATCCATCCATTTGATATAGTTTCCAACTCATTGATGGTAGTACGGATGGAAGTGTATCAAGTTTACTGGATCAAGTGTCTGATCATAGACAACTCCCTTTGTTTGTGAGAAACCTCTGGCTATAGATCTTGCTTTGTTTTTTCTCGACATTTCTATCAGTTGCATGCTTGATCTTACAGATCCCATCATAGGCTTCCCTGCTGGCCTCTAAACAATATCTTATACATCATTCTTTTAAGATATACTAGTATTCTTATGTTATGGCATCTTGCCATACTTGTTCTCTTGTTGCTTCTTTATGACAAGAAGGCTCAAAATCAATGATGTGGGTCATGGCTGAAGAGTAGCTCGAAAAATCTCTTTGTTCTCTCGGGATGTGCCTTGAGAGGCTTGTATGTTCCTCTTCCTCCCGTAGAGTGAGCCTAGGCAGACCTTTTATGCCCTACTGCAATATCTCTAAAAATATCAACTAGAGAAACTGGATCAGCTAGAATAATGCATGTCTCCCTCTGAACTGTTGAAGGGGGAGAAGGCATTGTCTCATTGTCAAACTCTATCTGAGATTCTCTTGGATCTTTGAAAGGCTATCTCTTCTTCAAGAACAACATCTATGCTTGTCTCAATTTGTCTCTGACCAGGGATGTCGATCTGGAATGTCTTCAAAGATTCATTGTTATCCCATAAATGTATCCTTTCTCCCTGAAGGGTCTGGATTGGACTTCTTCTCTTTGGGTACATGAAGATACACTGGGCACCCAAATATCTTGAAGTGTTCAATCTTAGGCTTCACTCCAATGAAGGCTTCTTCGGGAGTTTATGTTTTTAAAAGTATGGTGAAGACTCTTGTTCTAACCATATACTGTGTCATGCATGCTTCTTCCCATGGAATCATAGAAGGGTTCTAATCATGCATTATTGCATTGGTTTCCTCAATGATAGTTCTATTATTCCTCTTTCTCAATGAGTTTTGACTCCCTCTAAGTCAAGTGGCTCCTTCTGAAGGATAAACATCTTCCTTTGTTGTTAACCTGTCTGGAACAAGAAAACAAGAGGAACCAAAAAAAGAGTATCTCCTAAAGGAGAATAATGAGTACATCTCTAGAATCAAAACAATTTAAGGATTGTTGGCACAACTACAACACCTACTTGTAATGTAGCAAAATTTAGAAATATAGGTTAGAGGAATGACAATCTCAATGATCAAACATGGGGTCTTCACTTCTAGTGTGTTGTTTTTCTGAATGCATTGAGATCCCTCTAGATCCATGACTTTGGGAAGAAGGTTCCTTCCTCCTGCAATTTCTCTCATGACAATGATACAAATAATATATATACAAGTGCATACCTAAGGGTGTTGATATGATTTCTCCAATGGCACCCGGCTAATCTCTGTCCTCTTGACATCTTAATGAAGAGGGTAGTCATAGTGTCACCCTTTTGTATCACCCACAATAATTCTTCCTCTGAAGTCTTGTCTGCCAGGAACTTCAAGTTGCTTGATCCATCAAGTTGCTTGATCCATCAAGTTTATCTTCCATCATAAGTATGTTCATCATAATTTTAGATTCTTCACAAACCCTTGTCAACTGGGCTAGAAAACCTAAAGGCTAGGTTACACTAGCACTTTTAGGTTTTTTTGGACTTATGACTACCAACAATAAGCCTTTGAAATATAGGAGAACACTGGTGAGCTGAAGAGCTCCTTCAATGAGTTGCAAAAATCCTATTCTAAAATTTATGCAGAAATTAGCGAAACCCTAGAAACCTTCGGGCCAAAATTTCAAAATGCTCGGAATTTCATTCTAAGAGTCTTTGGAGGTGCATTGGAGAAGGTCGTACTCTCCTATGCCAAAATTTGCCTCAACGTCCAAGTTTTAGGGGCTGAAACACTCAAAAGAAGAGGGTTGTACGAAATTTTTGGGAACCCTAGGAGGGTCGTATGGTTCTGCAAGAGAGGGGGGATGACTGGTAAAAGCTTGTAGCTTGTGCAATGGGTTCTTCAAGACCTATGCTTTGAAACCATGTTGATTTTTCTATGAGCAAGGTTAAGCATGAAGTTCATTCTATTTTAGCACTTAACTTAACCATAAACAATGATGTTGCAGCAACCAAGATCACAAGAAGAAACACCATGCACAAGAACACAAGAAGTATCCTAGGAAACCCTTCTCAATAAGGGAAGAAAACCCAACCAAAATCCTTTGCTATATTCTTCAAGAGAAATAACTTCACCACCAATAAAACCTAGCACACAAGAGGGTGCTCAAACCCTAGAAGACTAGCGCCCAAGAGAGGTGTGCACTTTTCCCAAGAAGGTGTACTTATTGAAGTTTCCAAACTCACATGAAAGATGTACTTCCTCGATGGGGAATTTACCTTTACTTATACTAGATTGAACCTATCAACGTAAGTGTCTATTGGCACAACAGGGTTGACCTCTCTAGCTCATAATATAATCAATACTAACCAGATTAATTATCTTTTACATTAATTATTAATCACATTAAGGTGGGGTCGACATGTACCCTTTACATTACAATTAGGGTTACAAGCAGGTCTGACTCTTCAACAATATAACAAGGGATTTTATACACCCACTAGTGCTCATCCACTAGGGTCACATCCATAGGGATGTCCATATCTCTCACTCACTTCATTACACAGAAGAACCACTTCTTCGCTAGTGCTCAACCACTAGGATCACGTTCACCTATGCTCGTCCACAAGTACATCCACTCAACAGATCTTCTTTCCCACTACATTACACATGAGAGTCATCTGGATTTTCTCATCAACTCTATGCTCAGAGGAGGCTAATACATCATCTTTATTTCTGTTCTCATGATGATGCACCCACACTTTGGGATTTCACACGTTCACCTTGTGTTCAGCCACATGCATGTCCAACTCTGCAGATCTCCTTTATCATTGCGTTACACAGGAGAATCATCTGGAGTTCTTCTCAACTCTCTATAAGGAGGAGGCCATCTCTACATTCCAGCTCTGTCTCAGATAGGAACCACACACCCCTCTCAAGGGCTCTCTTTCAGGTTTGTGTTCTGGAGAATGTCTCACATAGTTGCAATCATCAACACCATAGAGGAGCACAATGAGCAAGATACACAGAGAGAAACATGCAAAATAAGCAGGGTTAAAACTTACTTCTCCAAAAAATGAAAGAAACTGGGATTTATCCAACCTCCGATCCCCAATCTCAATCACATTGAGATTGAAAACATTTCAGTATGGAGCAAATTGATTGACAAGCCACCCAAAACCAAGAGGAGCACTTACCAGGTAGCCAGGCACACTAGTGAATTAACCGAAATTATGCCCAATTTCAAATTGCAACCATGCCATTATCCCATGAGCCCTATGTCGATCACAAGCAATGCATTCAATATCCACAAGCAAAGTAGAGGTTTGGATGTTGTAAGGATTATAGTTTGTCATTAGCTCTCTCAACCTGATGCCACTACAATGATGTTCGAAGATTTGGTTCATGCAACAATTAATGAGATTGAATTTGTTGATTTTTCGTCTTAAGCAATTAATTAGATTAATGTTCTTTTACTTATAAACCATTAGCACAATAATTGCATATAAAGGATCACTGCAAGAATAACATCCACAACATACATAAGATTTATCCTGGGACAACCCTCTAGGGGAAAAAACCCAACAAACTTCCTCAATATAGATCCACCAACCAAGAACAATTCCTCTCTCCATGAGAGAACTAACAAAGTCGAAGATCCTCCTCTAACCCTTGACTAGGGAAGAGTAGCGCACCACTTAACCAAGAGATACCCAAGAGATAAACCAAGAACCTCCATGACGTCACCCCCTAATTGCAGTAGCATCTCCCTATGAGAATTGCGCACTTCCTATTCTAAGTTGTAGAGCTAGTGTGTCTATACAAATGAGGCGATGGCGTCCTTTATAAATACTAGTCTAGCTAGCCTAAAATTAGGTCTGGGCTGACCTGTCACTTTATCTTTCTATTTTATGTTTTACATGTCAAGGCACAATAGGGCCGACTTTTACAAAGGATTAATAGGGCCTAATTAACAAATATAATATAATAATATTCTTTAGGGTTTGTCTTAGTTAAATACAATAAGGATATCTTTCGAAGCTACTCAATCTTCAACACTCCCTCTTAGCAAGGAAGGTTTCTTCTTATCACGATCATCATCATTGCTTCTGTGCTTCTGCATACTTTGTCATTGTCTTGTTGTCAATCAGGGATCTATATATCATAAGAAGTTCTACACTTTCACCAACATTTCGTACTGGAGTAACATACCAACCTATGTTGGAGTACCAACCTGCGTTGGGGTAGCATATCAGCCTGGGTTGGAGTTACCAACCTATGCTGGGGTAGCGTACCAACCTGCATTGGGGTTACCAACCTACGTTGGGTGTTGGACGCAAACCCAGTCGAGGGAAAAGGCTATTTTTGGGAAGAGAAGCATGAAAGGAAGAAAGGACAGTTGGAAGGAAAAGTAGCACGTGTGAGGGAAGCATGCGAGGCACGCATGCAAGGAAGACCTAACAGCGTTAGGGTTAGGGTTTTTACAATGTATTGTAATGGATGATGAGCCAAGAATATAAATAAGTAATACTTAGAGGATAGGAGGGGGAAGAAGGGGTGGCAGAAAAGAGAGAGGAGGACGAGTGATGGCAGAGAGTTGTAAGAACTATACTATTCGGAAAGTTGGTGAGCTAGATAAGTAGAGAGAAACTCAATCTCGAGGGTTAGATCGCAGGCCGAGGAGCTTCGTGCGATCTAGTCAACCTCGCAGGGATCGAGCAGCCTGTTAAGAATATAATATCCAAGATTGTAAACACACGCAACATGACATATTACTGAACCATAATAAAGAGCTTGAGAGCCAGATCTTTGTGGACGTAGCCCAAGAGGGGGTGAACCACAATTACAAAGTACAACCACAGATTTCCATTCATTCCCAGGCTGCAAACACCTGAGTATTGCTGCCACCCATAGAGTTATCTCGGGTGAGACTGTGCAGAACACTCTGGGTGTTGCGTTGCCTCCTGGTTTACCAGAAGGGCCGATAGTTTTAGAGGGATTTTGTTGAGAGCCTATTAAATCTGAACCTGGGTCAATCTAGGACAACAAGTATGTAATGACCCTTAATTATTAAGATGATTAATTTAATAAATAATCCTAAAAATTAGCTAAACTATAATTAATTATTAAATAACATTAACTAATTATCTGTTATTAATTAATTATTTTTTATTATGATTAGTTTAAGTATGATTAACTCTTTAATTAAGGGTTAATGATTAATTTGATTATTAATTAATTAATTGATTAATTAAGTATTAAACAAATGGGTGGATAATAAAATATAATGTTTAATTGGGTTACGTATCCCACAAGGGATAACGTAACCAATATGTTAAGATAAGTAATAAATGAATGGATAAGGCATTAATAAAGGGATACGGTATTTGGTGGGGATAGTTAATGTAAGGGCAGTGAAGGAGGAATAAGGGAAGGGAGAAGGATTATGGAGGATTCATTCTACGAAAAGGGAAGAACTTGGAGTATGGGGACAGAGTGAGTTTACAGCGGAATTTACAGTGCACCGGGGGGCTGAGGAGGTTTTGGGCTCGGAGGGCTAGGACATCCATTGATGTCCTAGGGCTAGGCGTTACTAGTCGGTAGGGAGGTTGGTTTTGGGGTGTCCTAAGGAGCAGCATCAGGTTCAAGCTAAGGAAACAAGCGAAGGGAGCAAGCTGCGGATAGCATCAGAGTGAGGTATGTAAATTCAAATTCATGGATGGTTTACTTAGATTTATTACTTATTGCCAAATTCTACTTGCGTAAGTGTTAGCGTAAGTGTTGAGATAATTTGAAAATTTTGAAAAAGTTTACTTCTTGGTAAAGCTTATAGAAATTACAGAAATTACAGTAATTTGGTAGAAATTTAAACGTTAATTCAAATCCGGTCTTTACATTTGGTATCAGAGCCCTGGTTCAAATCTGGAACCAAGGGCCTAAATAAGAGGTTTAGTTAGTAAATCCCACGCTTAATCTGCACATAAAACATAGAAAATTTAATAAAAATAAAAATAAAAGAAATATAAAAGATCTACAAGAAAAAACAATAGTAATTAAATTGAATTTATCTGGCAGTGATAGTCATCCGCACAAATTTGTAACTTATTATCATAGAGTTCAATATACCAGTCAATAGAATGGTTCTACGACCACTTCTGCTAGCAGATGCATCAAAAATTTATCAGTTATCTAGCTGGTATACTTGCACATTTGCGTTGTACTATCATAAAACTGATTTTTTAAAAATGTTCTGAGTAACTCTCTAGCTTTTCTGTGCTTCAGAGAAATGCTTTATCACTATTTGATCCTATTCCCAAAATTGAAGATTATGCATCTGAAAATTACTAAATTAGGGATTGTACATGGGGTAAAGGCACTATCTGTGGTTTGACTTTAGCTTTCAAATGAATTAGGGCTGTTTAAT
>JZKD02S1966549.1:171795-183201 GCA_000966675.3 Picea glauca
AATATAATGTTTAATTGGGTTACGTATCCCACAAGGGATAATGTAACCAATACGTTAAGATAAGTAATAAATGAATGGATAAGGCATTAATAAAGGGATAAGGTATTTGGTGGGGAGAGTTAATGTAAGGGCGGTGAAGGAGGAATAAGGGAAGGGAGAAGGATTATGGAGGATTCATTCTACGGGAAGGGAAGAACTTGGAGTATGGGGACAGAGTGAGTTTATAGCGGAATTTACAGTGCACCGGGGGGCTGAGGAGGTTTTGGGCTCAGAGGGCTAGGACATCCATTGATGTCCTAGGGCTAGGCGTTACTAGTCGGCAGGGAGGTTGGTTTTGGGGTGTCCTAAGGAGCAGCATCAGGTTCAAGCTAAGGAAACAAGCGAAGGGAGCAAGCTGCGGATAGCATCAGAGTGAGGTATGTAAATTCAAATTCATGGATGGTTTACTTAGATTTATTACTTATTGCCAAATTCTACTTGCGTAAGTGTTAGCGTAAGTGTTGACATAATTTGAAAATTTTGAAAAATTTTACTTCTTGGTAAAGCTTATCGAAATTACAGAAATTACAGTAATTTGGTAGAAATTTAAACATTAATTCAAATCCGGTCTTTACAGTAGGATCATGATAGATAAATGATAAAGTAGATTAACCCGAAGAGTAGAAAGCCAACACTGGGATAGCGTACCAGCCTGCGTTGGGGTTACCAACCTGCACTAGGGTAGCGTACCAACCTGTGCTGGGGTAGTGTACCAGCCTACATTGGGGTAACTTCCTCTATTGGGGATCTCATCACTTCCCTCTACTTGGATCACATCACTTCCCTCTATTGGGGATCACATCATTTCCCGTTATTGGGGATCACATCACTTCCCGCTACTGGGAAACACATCACTTCCTCTAATGAGGGAAAATCCTTCTGGACCACACCAAGCTTGTCTCTAAATTATTTGAACTTCACTCTCGACAGAGGCTTAGTTAACAAGTTTGTTACCTACTTGTCAATAAGAACATACTAGAGCTTTATTGCTTCCTTCAGTATCATCTCACGAATATAATAGTACTTGATCTCGATATGCTTGAACTTGTCATGACACACTTGGTTCACTGACAACTTTATGCAACTCTGGTTGTCATAAAGGATACAGGTTTCCTCCAACTTGAGGTCAAACAATTCTATAATCAAATTCTAAAGCCACGCTGCTTTGCCACAAGCTGACCATGCCACCACATACTCTGCCTCTATGGAACTGAGTCCCATACATGTATGCTTCTCACTTAGTCACGAGATCATAGTTGATCCCATACTAAAGCAACATCCGGATGTACTTTTCCGGTCTGTGAAACTGCCTGCCCAATCTAAATCTATAATCTTATCTCACACTCCAAGATATATCTGGGTCCATAATTGATTGTACCCTTTAGGTACCTCATCACATGTTTTTTCATAATTAGGTGAACATGTCTAGGCTCAATCATATAGTGACTTAATGTGTTCACCGTAAAACATATATTTGTCCTCGTGTTCTTCAAATATATCAAGGAACCAAATTTTCACATCACATTGTACCAAACTGGTACACTTACTCAACTGCAACTCAATCTGCACAATCATGTGCTAGCTCTATGTGCTTTCTGCAAAGCACTATCTATCTCACTGCCTGAGAGTATGTTCTCTACACTCTCTGCAATTGTTCTTTCTTGAATAGGGACTCTGCACTTGTAGTTGTTTTTTCTAAAGTTGAGAATGACTACTCCATTCTCACTGTAGATGTTGAACTCTGAGAGTAGCTCCTCTATTCTATTATGGCAACAACTTCATCTGAAACTGACAATGGCTCAATAAATGACATTGCGGGTAGCTTATCCTCTTTCTCTGGAGGTAACTCAATCTTCTATTGTAGTCATATCTCCATGGCCCAACTCATGTACTGCACCAATTGGCACTAGAGATAACTCAATCTCAAATACAAGGATTGTCATACATGCTCCCTCTGAATCTCATATTGTATCGACTTCTTTTAATGGATCATGGTTGTTCTATATATACTTCCTCTGATTACTAAAGCAAGTGTCTTGTCATAGTCTTCCCCCTCTTGTTAGGAGAATCCTCTGGACACAAATCAAGTTTTGTACATCTCTATGAATGGTCCTGGGGTGGCTGCTCCTCCTTACTAGATCGTGAGGTCTGAATCCCTCTAAAATCTAGCTTCTTATGAGCTGGTACTTGGTGGGGCCGTCTGCCTCACCACTGGTGGAGCCATCTGCTCCTCATGATATGGCTCGTCAATGTTATATTATGGAAACTGTCACAGGACCATAATGGTATCTTCCTGGTTACTGCAATGATTCTAGATAGGCCCTTCCAGCTCTACTAACTTTTCCTGATTATTTGAAGAGTGATCAACTACACCAGAGGGATTTGTTCGGTCATCTTTGGAGCCATCTTCTCCTCGTGATCTATCTCCATATGAGATGTTCTGTGTCTAGCAAAAATAGATTCTTCTTCTTCTTCTTTGGTACATGGATGTATACGGTCATGTATACAACTTGGATAGTCTGCTCCATGTCTCATCTAATATGTTGCCTCCAACAACCGTCACTATAGCTCCCTTGGGGTTATCACCTTTAACCTACCTGGAACAAGAACAACAAGGGAGAAACAACAGACAAGAATAATACTCTTTATAATAATAATTAAAACAATAGTGAGAATAATCGTCATAGTAGCTCCTTCGGAGCTATCACTTGTGACTTGCCTGAAACAAGAGCCAAAAGTAAGAAATACAATAATAATAAATGAGAGCAACACTCTTCTAGTGTTGTGATCAATCATTCCTCCATGGCAACCTAGAAACAAAACAAGAAGTTTCTCCTAGAGGAGATGCTAGTTATATCTAATAAATAATTACAATAAGCATTTATCTCAATAGTGCTCACTTGCTACCAAGTATTAATAAACTTTTCAAAGATTGTTATCACAACTATAGTGTTTACTTGCACATATCAAACTTGATATGTGCAAATTTGAATCTTATCAATTTAATCAATCAAACCTGGAACCTAGAGTCTCGTCCTCAAGAATGAGTGTGTTGTTTTTCTTTCCTGTCTCCTTCACTCAAGATGACAAGTATTCTCTTCAACCCATCCCATGTACTAAGATAATATGCCTTCTTGACAGACATATGAGTTAGAGAATAAACTTAATAATCTCAACCTTAATCAATTTAATACTTTAATTTTTACCAATGGTTAGTATGATAGTCATAACTTCAACAAATCAAAATACAACATAGATGTTCATAAGATCACAATAATGCCATAGCAAACAGAGGTATATCAAAATAATCAAACTTAGGATGCATTATTCCTTTGAATGTGTTGGATATGAGATCCTTTTGGATCTATGATTGTTGTTTGAACAAAAGATCCCTTCTCCTACAAATACCCTTAAGATAATGATACAATTTAAATATATGTAGGTACATACCTCTGATCGTATCGACATGTAGTGGCACCATCTGACAACAATGACAAGCAATAACAAACCTTTAAAACTTCAAAGATGCTTCAACTTGTAATCTAATGGTAGCTGGAGATTTTCTAGGGTAAGGCGCACAGGACAATAAAAAATCAGTCCCAACACTTCACAAAAACTTTCACTGCAACTGGTGTTGCAACTGGCAACAACTGGCATGAAGAAATTGGCCGAAGGAACTGATACTGCAATTGATATTGCAAACTTAGGGTTTTATGAGGAAACCATAATTTCTCAAACTTCAAATTTTGGAATTTTGATCCAAGGACTATATGCACCCTCCTAGGGTGAGCTCCTAGATGGTCTTACTTTGCCCAAGTCCTCAAGCAAGGTGGATGACGTCACTTTTTAGGGTTTATGCAGAAACCCTAATTTATGGAATTTGTCCAAAACTGAAAATTGTTCCATGGAAAAGGTGCGCTAGGGTTAGGAGAGTCTTCCTATGCTCCTGTTTTTCTTAGCGAGCTCTTTTATGCTATGAAAGTGCCTTCTTCCAAGCCTGCTTTGAAACCGTGTTGATTTTTCGTCTTAAGTATCTAATTAAATTGGTGTTCTTTTACTTATAAACCATTAGCACAATAACTGCATATAAAGGATCATTGAAAAAATAACATCCACAACATACACACGATTTATCCTGGGAAAACCCTCTAGGGGAAAAAAAACCTAGAAAACTTCCTCAATATAGATCCACAAACCAAGAACAATGCCTCTGTCCATGAGAGAACTGACAAAGTAGAATATCCTCCTCTAACCCTTGACTAGGGAAGAGTAGTGCACCACTTAACCAAGAGATACCCAAGAGATAAACCAAGAACCTCCATGACGTCACCTCCTAGCTGCGGTAGCATCTCCCTTTGAGACTTGCGCACTTCCTCTTCTTAGCTGCAGAGCTAGTGTGTGTGTACAAATGAGGTGTTGGCCTCCTTTATAAATACTAGTCTGGCCAGCCTAAAATTAGGTCTGGGATGACTTGTCTCTTTATCGTTCTATTTTCTATTTTACATGTCAAGGCACAATAGGGCCGACTTTTACGAAGGCGCAATAGGGCATAATTAACAAATATAATATAATAATAGTCTTTAGGGTTTGTCTTGGTTAAATACAATAAGGATATCTTTCGAACCTACTCAATCTTCAACATAATTTCCATTCTAACTAATACTTAGGGGATTGGTATATGTTCATACCCTCCATTTTTTAGTTGAATGCCTTGACTTAATTTTGTGGCTCTCTTAGCCCATTGGTATGCTTCTTCATTGAAGTCCATTTTGATCTGGTAAAAGGAAGATTTGGAAAAGGATCTAGCATCGTGTTTTTCTCAAGCAATGATGAGAGATAATTTGCTTCCCAAAAGGTGGGATTTGTTAAGCACTGACTTAATAACTATCATTGAGTATACAAAGAATAATAAAGCTTTTACATTAGCTTCTTTGGCTAGATGAAGACCGTGCACGATAGTATATGCCTCTACCAAGCTATTTGAGGTTTGGCCAAGTCCGTAAGCGAAGGATAAGACCTTTGTTCCTTTGAGATCATAGAGACTCCCACCCACACTTTCCACCCTTTGGTGCACCACCATGTTAACAAACACACATGTGTGCTAATATTTGTAAGCATACCAATAGTAACCATTCAAAAAAATCCCCTACTCTCGAATTTTGTAAAACTCACCACTTTGAAGAAAACAATAGCTACATGGTGCACACACAACCTCTCTTTATACCAATGCGAGTCCATATATAGGCATACCGGTGCATCGAGATACAAGGCACATCATGATAGGGCTAAAAAAATACCAAACTGATTTATCATTTTTAGCATCCATTAGTGCTTGCAACACCTTCAAGCATCAATGCTCTTTGTCCCTCTACAAGCACCTCAATGTCCCTTACTTCCAAATTGCTATATTTCGTCGGTAATCTTCATCCATAGTGAATATAGTTTCATTTTTTGATTTTCCATGCCTCCATGATAGAAATGAGACTAAAGAATTTATTTATTACAACTTAATTTACACTATCATTGTTTTACTTTTCCATTTTAGTAGTCAAATTCCCTTTTTTTCATTTTTTGGAAAAAATTGTCATCGGCATAGCTTGTGTTTTTTTTTCCACACCAAGATGTGATGTGTTTACAAGTCTTACCGCAAGTGATGCTCTCTATCATCCTATGCACACTGAGTATTTAAAAAATGTTAGCACATGTATTTTTTGTGTTATTCAGTGTGCCACAAGATGTTAGGGAGTGTTGTAATCGTGCTTTATATCCATGTAAACACAACACTTAACGTAAGTGAAATATGCCTTGCAATGGCAATGCGTGTGGTGGGTATAGATGCACCAATATGTTCTATAGACATTGATGCACTACATGAAATGTTTTGATGCAATGCATTTTAATGCATGTAACAATTTGTTACTGGAAGACATAACACACCATGTACAACGTTGTGTAATCACATGAGCGCACCAACTTTGAATATTATATGTGTAACACTCCCGAGCCCATTCGAGGTCCAGTACGTTCAGAAAAACTCATAAACTAAAATTTATGCTAACTAATTAATTTCCTGTAGCTTCAAGCTACGAATTATAACCAGATTTAACTATTGTCCGATACCATTAATTAGATGCAAGTACAACATGCTAAAATCATACCATGAATACAGTAAATAACTTATTACAGTACCATATAAATCATTCTCAATTACATAGTTAATGCACAACAATTAAACTCATAATGAAAACAAAAACAAGATCAAACACTTATCTTTTATAAACAATTGTGCAACTAGATGCTTGGGACAAACGTTTCATTCAACCATAGACTTGTTGTTCTAAATCTCAACAACAAGTCACCCCCGAGTTGGGACTAGCAATCCACAAAAGATGGTGGTCTCTCACTGTCCACTCACAACTCAAAAATCCCACAACCCATTGGTATTCTCCTATAGTTATCTCGATTTTCCACCAGCTCTCTTACTCTCGACCTGCCCAACCCAAGGAATGTACCCCTTCGATGATATCAGTCCCTTGGGCATCCCATTCTTTTATCAAGATCTCTTTGGTACAAGTAACCAGGAATCTCTCTGTTGGGAACTCAAGGGAACTCACTATTAGGAATACTACCAACGAAAACTACAAACACATATTGTTATAGTGCAACTCACACAAGAGTTCAGTCTTCAGGAATGACAACATGACTCTTCAACCTTCAGCTCCAAAATGCTTCCCAAATCTCTCCAGTATGCTCTAGAATTCACCCTCCATGGATGTTCCAGCTCCAAGTTGATCCAGGTAGAGATTGGTGGCCACCCACCTATTCCAATTGGGTCCTCTTGACAGTTTTTAGTTTAGCACGTTCTTCTGTACTTCTTTATAATTGTGGGTTATGCCCTTCTAGGGATGTATGAATCCCTACACATCTTCCAGGTGGATATTGGTGGCCTCCCACCTAATCCAACTGGCTTATTTTGTATGTTTTCATGTCAACACATATTTCTGTACTTCTAGGGCCATTTTGGGGCCCTAAACAATGTTTTTTTGGCTCTCTTACTCTCGACCTACCCAACCCAAGGAATGTACCCATTCGATGATATCATTCCCTTGGGCATCCCATTCTTTTATCAAGATCTATTTGGTACAAGTAACCAAGAATCTCTCTGTTGGGAACTCAAGGGAACTCACTGTTAGGAAAACCATCAACAAAAACTACAAACACATATTGTTATAGTGCAACTCACACAAGAGTTCACTCTTCAGGCGTGACAACATGACTCTTCAACCTTCAGCTCCAAAACTCTTCCCAAATCTCTCCAGTATGCTCTAGAATTCACCCTCCATGGATGTTCCAGCTCCAAGCTGATCCAGGTAGAGATTGGTGGCCACTCACCTATTCCAATTGGGTCCTCTTGACAGTTTTTAGTTTAGCACGTTCTTTTGTACTTCTTTATAATTGTCGGTTATGCCCTTCTAGGGCTGTATGAATCCCTACACATCTTTTAGGTGGATATTGGTGGCCTCCCACCTAATCCAACTGACTTATTTTGTATGTTTTCATGTCAACACATCTTTTTGTACTTTTAGGGCCATTTTGGTGCCCTAAACAATTTTTTGTTGGCTCGCTACAACCAAATTGTACATTGAGTCAGATTTTAATGGTGTAATGCGTAGCTCTCAAAAATACCTTTCCAACGGGCTATCACGCGCCTAAAACGAAGGTTGTATGCAAAAGTTACGACCCTGACAAGTTGAGGTACCAACTTACCCATAGGGGACCACATAACTTTTGGCGTTTCATCTCATAGGGTTAGGTTTTTGGATGTCTAGGTTTTTGGCATTCATGAGTAATGTTAAAAAGGCCTCTGGAGCCTCATTGTAATCATTCTACTCAGACATATGCGCGTAGCAACCACATCTCTTCTCATAGATAACTACCACCATTTGAGTAAGTTGTTTTTAGTTTTGCAGTTTTACAGTTTCAACCTATTCCATTTATTCAATAGAAGATATTGTTCACTTGATATCTGTGTTGTTCTCCATATCTCTGTGTTTATTGTATTCAGTCTGTTAATCAATTCATTCCGCTCATAAATCTGGATAAGTGGTATCAGAGCGATCTGCTCTTCATTTAATTTTCTCCGTGCATGTCCCCGACAAGATCTGGGTACAAGAAGTTGGGACTTGAACGAATCGAGCCTTTGCAAGATTGGCCACGCCAAACCTGACAACAACCCATGGGGTACGAAAATAAAGATGATGGAGTAGGAGATCCTTTTAAAATGTTGCTCGAGGAAGCCCTTGCATGATAAAGGAACAAAATGATGGACAACTTCGCACAGATCTTTTGGCCACTGCCCACAGGAGAAGCATCTTCATCAAACGACCATGCAACCCCCTTCAAGGTACAGGTAAATTTTGATATTCCACTATTTGAAGGACTGATAGATGTGGATGTTGTAGATAAATGGTTGAATTTGCCAGAAGGGTATCTTTCGGTCCACAATTTTTTTGATAGGGAAAAGATTACTTTTCCACTCCTCAAGGTCATCCTCCATGTTAAGGACTGGTGGGATACTTACTCTGAGCAAAGGATCATAGAGGAATCTACAATATTTGCAGTCACCCCCACATAGGATTCTTTCCGGGATGCCATTAAAGAACAATACTACCCTATTGGAAGCTACGAGGACCAGTACACTAGATGGACCACCCTGCGTCGGGAAAGTGACCAGACAGTGCCATATTTCACCAATATTTTCCATGCCCTATGCACCAAATTGGGTATCAAAGACTTTGAGCGGCATCTGGTGCTCAAATACCGTGGTTGTTTGCATAGATAAATTCAAACAAAAATGGAGTTTCTAGACATCGCACCAACTGATGTATGGAAGACAACTTTCAAATCTAAAGAAGGCTTCTTTGAATGGCTAGTCATGCCCTTTGGCTTAACCAATGCACCAACCACTTTCATGAGGTTGATGGATGATGTATTGAGACCCTTCACCAACTCTTTTGTGGTGGTATATTTGGATGACATCCTCACCTTCAGTAGAACATGGGAGGAGCACATGCAACATATTCAACAAGGTTTGAGCACTCTACGACAACACAAGTTATATGCCAACTTGGAAAAATGTCCAATACTTGGGCTACATTATTGATGAGCATGGGGTACATGTTGATCCAGCTAATATCCAATTCATTTGTGACTGGCCAGCCCTAACCACATTGACTGAACTTTGAAGCTTCTTGGGATTGGCCAACTTCTACTGACGGTTCGTGTTGGGATTCTCCCATATTGCATGGGCCCTCAGCCAAGTGACTAAGGGCAACGATAGGGAAAATTTTGCGTGGGGGAAGGAACAATAACAAGCATTTGATGATCTGAAACATCGCTTATGCTTAGCTCCAGTACTCTCCTTACCCTATCGGCAACAACCATTCGAGATTGAGACTGATGCATCTAATTAAGTTGTAGGCACAGTTCTCACTCAACACGGTCATCCGGTAGCCTACCATAGTGAGACACTCTTAGATATTGTCCAAAAATACCCCACCTATGAGAGGGAAATGCATTCCATTATATAAGCATGTCGTCAATAGAAACATTACATTTTGGGAAAGGAGACAATCATCCACACTGATCACAAGCCTCTGCGGTTCATACTGACACATGGGAAATTGCAGAACGACCGCCATCAGAAGTGGTGCACCTACCTGCAACATTTCCATCTCAACATCAATTATAAGACATGGAGCACAAACCGTTCCATTGACTCCCTCAATCGACCTCTCGTGGCTACACTCACCACCATGCTCCATTCTTGTGGACATGAGGCATCTGAGTGGCCCCAACTTTATCATCAAGATGCAGAATTCGCCGCCACTTATCAAATCTTGGGTACATGCACGGATGTCACCAATTTTCACATTCAGGATGGATTTTTATGCCATCGGGGCCATCTGTGTGTTCCAACAAGCGAGTGTGCAAAGCCAATTTGGGAGGCTCACTAAGTCGGATGGGAGGACATTTTGGCGTGGAGAAAGTTGTGGCAGGTCTACATAAACATTTTTATTGGCCAAAAATTTGTCAGGACGTCAACAAGTATATCAGATCTTGCACTGCCTATGCCATTTCCAAGCCAACCATCAAGAAGCAAGGCCTATATACCCCTCATCCTACTCTCGAGAATCCTTGGGAATCCATCTCAATGGATTACATGTCTGGCATGTCATCCACCAAGCAATACTCCTGAGAAGCCTTGGGAATCCATCTTGATGGATTACATGTCTGGCATGTCATCCACCAAGCAAGGAAATGATTGTGTATTTGAGGTAGTTGATCAGTTTTCGAAGATGGCCATCCTCACAGCCTGCAAGAAGAACATCACAACGACAGATACTGCTAAGCTCTTCTTCGAACGAGTGTCGGTCCATTTTGGGATACCACAGACCATCATCTCCGATCAGGACATCAAGTTCCTCGACACATTTTGGTCATGTCTCTAGTCATTATTGAACACCAAGCTCACTAAATCCATTTCTTTCTACCCCCAAACTGATGGCCAAACAAAGGTCATCAATCAGATGATTGTGCGCATCCTGCGCATGTACAACTCTAAGTTTATGCGTGTTGGTTGTGGAGCCTGATTATCTTCCTGACTCAGAGGTCTTTTACTTTCAACCGTGTTTATACCCCATGAAGTATTTACACCCCAAAAGTATGTACACTCTGCCACGTGAGGGAGTGCAGAGGGGTACCCCCTCTGCAGGGTCTGGGGGCAAGCGGGCCCCCAGCGGGGGTTCGGGGACGAAGCCCTCGAAGGAAAAATTGCCTTGTAAATGTATATTGTAATTTCATTGTAAATCTGGACCGTTCATTATAAGGTCACAGATCTAACAGTAGAGATTATGTTAGGGTTTTTTGCCCTAGAAGGCAACCCTCTTTTATGAGGGAAATGTATTGTGGCTATGATTGATGGCGAATATTGTATTCTGAAATAGGAGACTATGAGAGAAAGAAGAGGAAGTTACAATGGGTTTGTTGTAGGTTGTATCCTTTCATATGTTGGATAATAATAAAGGAAGGACCTGGCAATTTCTCTGGTGGACGTAGCCCACACTGGGTGAACCACGTAAATCTGTGTCTCTATTGTACTATGTATCTTCTGTGTTTTGTTTCCACATTTGTTTTATTGCTCCACGATCCTGTTTTTCTAACAACTGGTATCAGAGCGAAAGGTAACTCGCAGGAAAAGAGGGTTCCTAGTTCGAGTGGGATCAATGTCGGAAGATGGAAAGTTTAGGGTCGAGAAATTTAACGGCCAAAACTACCAGTTATGGAAGATGCAGATGGAAGACTATT
>JZKD02S1966549.1:227273-257551 GCA_000966675.3 Picea glauca
TCCAGGACCATGCTCAGGTCGCTCCTGCTCTCGGTACTCCATGTCTAGGACCATGTGGGCCTCGAGACATGATCTCCTAGTTATCCCTAGATATCGGGGATAACATGCCCTATAATTTTTTTACATGTAGTCTTGTAGGCCCACAATACTGCTGGTATCTTCAGGTCCCAATCGTCCCTGTTGACATTGCAGATCTTTGTCAGTGCATTCTCTAGGATTTTATTAAAGGCTTCCACTGTTACATTTTCTTGAGGATGATATGGTGTACTCTTTTGATGATAGACTTCAAAATACTCAGTCGTAGCCTTAATAGTGTTGTTAATGAAGTGAGTGACTTGGTCACTCATCAAAATCCTTGGGCATCCAGAAGTGTGTTGCTGTCTCCGCGTTGCAAACTTTTACTTGTGCTACTTCTGCCCATCTTGTTAAGTACTTTGTTGCAGTAATAATATACCTTGGTCCTGACCTCTTTTCGGGTGGGTTAATTAGTCCCACAAAGTCTATTTCCCATTTATCGAATACATGCAAGGTTACTTGTGGCCTTAGGGGCATCTCATCCTGTCTATTAGGTTTACCAACCCTCTAACATACATCACATCTATGGCAATAGTCCTTTGAATCTCTGTGAACAGTTGGCCACCATAGTCCTATGCACAATACCTTTTGCACGGTAGCTTTTCCTGCATAATGTCCTCATGTTATTCCCTCATGGGCCTCTGCTAAAATCCTAGGTCTTTCATGTTCTAGCACACATTTTCTCAAGATGTTTTCTACACCCATCTTGTATAAGTGTCCTGCAATCAATTGCTGCAGCTCTAAGTACCAGATTTTTCTTCTGCCCAGTGTTGAATTCTTGTGGCACAGTCCCTGTATGCAAGTATTGAATGTGTTAGCAAAATATTCATCAGCTACTTGGACTGAAAATAACTGTGCATGAGGGAACTTGTCCTCTATATTCATAGATTCCTCTCCATTGGTGATCCTTGATAGGTGATCAGGTCTTGTATTCAACTTCCCTAGTTTGACTATCATTTCAAAGTCAAATTGGAACAATATGAACCATCTACAAATTCTCCCCCCCAACACTGGCTTGTTGACTAGGTATTTAAGAGTTGAATGATCTATAAATATCTTGAAATGTTTTCCCAATAAGTAATATCTAAAATTTTAAAGTGCATAGACCATATCTAGGCCTTCTCTTTCTGTGGTATTGTAATTCTACTCTGAATCTGATAGTTTTCTACTAGCAAATGCTATAGTATGGTCCGATTCCCCTGTTCATGGCTACGCGAGAATAACTCCAAGTGGTATAGTTGATGCATCTACATGCACATGAAATGTCTTTTCCCAATCCGGTAATACTAGTATTGGTGCGGTTACCATCTTCTCTTTTAGAGTGTCCAATCCTCACTAACAATACTCATTCCACTTAAACTTTCTATCTTTTCTCAACAGTTTGTCCATTGACATAGTGATCTGCGCATACCCTTTTATGAATTTCCTATAGTATCTTATGTGTCCCAATGTTTCTCTTAACTGACGTATTGATTTTGGTGGTGGTAGATTAACAATTACTACAATCTTGGCAGGATCTACTAGCAAGCCTTGTTTGCACACTATATGGCCCAATAATATCCCAAAGGGTGTTCCAAAGATGCACTTTTTGATGTTTAGTGATATTTGACACTATCTGCATCTTTCTAAAATCATCCTCAACACCTCTACATGGTATTTCAACAAACTATAGACTGTCCAATCATCCAGATATACCTCTAGAAACTCGTGGATGAATTCTTTGAATGCAGCTATGACTACTCTAGAAAATATTGCTGGTGTATTCTTCAGTCCAAAAGGCATGACTGTGTACTGGTAGGACCCCCATTTTGTGGCAAAAGTGGCCTTGTACCTGTCTTCTAGAGCTATCTTGATCTGATGGTAGCTTAAGAATCTATTGGTGAATGAGTAAGCTTCTTGGACTCCTACATTCTCCAACACCTCATATGTGAAAGGGGTAGGGGAAGGGTCATGTAAGCAAGCATCATTGAACTTCCTTAGGTCGACACATATCCTTATCTCTCCCTGCTTCTTCTCTTGAACTACCATAGGGATTACCCATTCGAATTCCTCCAGTGGTTCTATTATTCCAGCCTCCAACATCCTGTCAATTTCTGCTTTCACTTTTTGCTTATATATTGGGTTTAGTCTATAAGGTCTCTATCTAACCGGTCTTGCCTCAGGTCTAAAAGGTATCTTCATTTCACCTAGCTCTCCCTCTATGCCTTTCATTTCCGTGAACGTTGTTGGGAATAGGTCACTATACTCGCGCATCAACTTTGTTATGCTTTCTACTGTTTGCTCATCCCAGTAGTCTCCAATGTTGGCCATTTTGGGATTCACAACTGTCCCAATGTTGACTTTATTCACCTTGATCGACACAACAATTACTTTTGATTCTAGAGGTGGACCTTCCTCATCTCTTTCACCTTCAACTTATGTTATCTGAATGTTGCGCAGGTCATCTTCATCTAGTGGTTCTTCTTGCATGTGGTAGCATGACAATAGTTCTTTTACTGTTTGTCTGTTTTCTTGTTGATCTTCTGTCATCAGTTCAACTTATGGTTCTTTAATGAATATCACCCCTATGATTTGTTTGAGTGTTGATTCTATGTTGGGGTTCTTATGTTCAAATGAGAAAGTGATTGTAAAATTCTGTTGTAATACTGTCCAGTATGTAGTTCCTCTACACAATTCTTGGTCTATATACCAATTTGTTAGAATCCCTTCTAATGTGAATAAAATGATGAGGCCATTCTTCTGGTGGTGTCATTATCCATAGTGTTCTGCACTTCTCCAAGTGTTCTGCTGGTGTCCTTTGTCCATCATGTTTCTACAGTTGGTTGCTTCCCTGTTCTGTGCCAAATCTGATGTGCAGTAACCACTTACATTGGTACTAGTCCTTGATTGTCTCTTTGTGCGCACCCCAACATCTTGCAGGTGTTTCCTTGAGTGCTATATGCAGAGCTAAGAGCCTCTAATTTTCTAACACTTCCTCTTCGTATCTTGTTAAGAACGCTTCTAATTCATTCACCCCATGGAAGCTAGGAGGTTCTCTGATCTCTGTACCTACCCATCTTACTGCACGGTCTATTCTTGCGCATCTTCTTGTGGAGACTTCATGTAACCTCTATTGTCGATTCTCTAACCTTGTATCTGAGTCCGACACACATGACATGCTACTTCTCCAACTGAGTACCCAATATGCAGTTGGATTCACATAATCTTCTTCTCGCGTGGTGGTTTTGTACAGCTGGTTAATATCCTCTAGGTCTAAATAAGTGGGTTCTACAAACCTTTCCCCTTCTGATGGATCTAATGGCGCAATGACATTGTATTCTCCTAACTTGAATGTCATCTTCCTCATCTTTAAGTTGATTATGGCCTGATTGTCAAGTTCCCAGTCCAAGCCAAACAATGCCGGATAAGGTGTTGTGCCATTCACTATCTATATCACTTCGAAATCGACTTTAGTGTGCACTCCATCCAGATCTATTTTCACCCCCTTTAGCTTTCCAATTGGTAGAACTCTGTGTTTATTTTCTAGTTTTAGTTGACCTAGTGAGTATCCTAATGTGGGATCTCCCATACATTACCATGTCTTCTTGGGCAACACATTTACTTCGGATCCTAAATCCAGTATAATATCTCCCATTTTAAAATCTTCAATGTTGGTGTTCAGTTTGAATTCTCTCCTTGTTCTCCTCCTTGTATGCAGATGATTAACTGTTTTCTATTCTATATTTCCCTCTGCCTCTTTGCTACACCTTTCTAACATATTTTGTAACACTTTAACAACTGATGGATCATTTATTAGTTTGACACATGATTGCATAAAAGCTTTAATCATACTTACTTGTCCTAGGGGCTGTGCTTCATTGGTGTGATCCAGGGATGGAGGCATCTCGTACGTTGATACTTCCTGGACATGCTGCACAATTGATGTTGATGCAATTTTTGGCTTCAAGAATTCTTGTCTGGCCTGCTTGAATATCTCCTTTTCGTTCTGCGCATCAAACCACTTCTGCGGTTCGACATTCTTCTTCACCCATTGGTGTTGTGTTGAATCTTGTCTTACTGCATCATTTCCTGTCTTAGCTCCTCCACGTGTAACTATGTTGATATTTCTTCCGTCATCCCTTGCTTCCGCTAAAATCCACTGAACATTCTGATTGTTCTGATTTCTCTTTTCTTGGATCTTTCCCAATAGTGTAGGACATTCTTCTGTGTCATGATCTGATGCGTGACAATACATACATGTCGCAGGTGGAAGTGGACATTCTCTTGCATACTATCCTAGTTGTTGACAATTGTGGCATACCATTGGTCCTCTGCCTCTTCCAAAGCCTCCCCATCCTCTTCCCCCACCTCTGTAGCCAGCTCGATCTCCTCCTAGTGCATTGTAGTGTGGCTGCACGGTATTGTACTACGACTGCGTAATGTTATATTGTTGTTGCACAATGTTATACTGCTATTGCGCAGTGTTATATGGGGTTGGTACTTGGTTAAACTGTGGTGCATATTTTCCAGACATCATTTTTGCCTGTACCTTGTAAGCATCTGATGTTCTTTCCCTCATCAGGTCCATAGTCCTGCAATCTTTGTGATCATGGCCTACTGAATTTCAAAAGTTACACTATGAAATATTAGTTATTGTCTGGTATTTTTTCATCATTGGATAGTGATATGGATCATGCCCCTACTTCTGACAGATCTCACACCATAGTCCTCCTGTTGGCAACATGGTTCACAGTCCTATTGCCATGTACCGTGCAAATGTTGGTCATTCATTCTTATGGTGTCCTTCTGTCCTACATGTGGTACACCAAACAACTTCTCTTTTGTCCTTACTCCTATTCTGATTTAGCTGAAAAGTTAATTTCTTCAGATCCTCCTTCAACTCCTCTATGGCTGGATCTGTCTTCTGATATTGGTTCTCTTCCAGTTGTAGGGTTGTCTGCAAAGCCTCTACCCGGGTCTGAAACTTTTGTTGTCGCAAGGGGTATTTCAAGTGTGGGAGCAATGAATTGACAAACATATTTCTATGTTGCATATATGTCATGACATACTTTATCTTTCCCTTCAATTGTTTGAATCTTTGGTCAATCTCCCATACAGATTCTCCTAGTTTTTGTCTAATATCTATCACCTCATTCATGTATTGATCATCCGAGCTCGGCTTGTGGAATTCATTTATCAATAGCTTTTTGATATCTCCAATCATTCTAGTTGTCCCTAGCAAATTGTTTGCAGCTAAGATCATGTACCAATCCAGTGCAAGATCTCTTAGCATGATGGATAACTACGCAAGTTTAGTGTCCCCATTTGTGATCTGTTTTACTTCCCAAATATTTTCACAAATAAACAAGTGCTTCTTAGGGTCCTCCGATGCCTCTCCTTTGAATTATGGTAACCTAATGGTGGGATCATTTCCTGTTATCCTGAATGTTGAACTACTACCTCTGCATGGTGTAGATACTTGACTAATGCTTCATGAACTGGCTCACCCAGTTTTTGTTCCATGTGTAGATGTACTTCCTGTTGTCTTCCTTCTCCCAAAACTCGATTGTCTAAATGGCGGTGTTCTTATTGGTGTATTAGTGGCACATGGGTTTATGGGTTACACACTGACACTGATATGGATAGGAGTGTTTCCTTCTATTCCTTCTCTTGGACCTCTTGTCTTTCTTTCATATGTTGTGCACAAGATTTCCTAAATATGCTCCACAACCCAGAGATCCTCTACCTCTTTTTCATCACTTGCCAAGCCCTCCCTCGCGGCAATGGCTCTCTTCTTAGTGTTCATCTTATATTGGTAGGGTACTCCACTATGCGTTCTTCCAGCTGTTGCCATGATTTGCTTGATCTGGTCTTCCTCCATCATGATTGGGTCCAAGGCCTCCTCCTTCTTTCCTTTATCCATTTATCCCTTCATTTCTCCTTCTCCCGTCAGCGCTTCCCCCCTTTCGCCATGCACGCAAAGAAGTTTAGCTGTTTGAGGCCATTGTCATTACACCTTTGTTATATAGTAATATCTTAATGGAAGCATATAGCAATCCGATATACCTACCTCGAGGTCCCTTCAAGAACTCTTGCTTTGCTGCACTACAAGACTTCACCGTATCTACTTCAAACTTTGTGATAAATCCTGCAACAATGCCGTCTAACCAGAAATCTGCTGCACACGTGAATTTATTGTCAACTTGTTGTAACTGTGTGATCTCTATAAGATTCCAGTTTATCTGTCTAATCCGATTTGTAGGATAGTTATCTTTCAACCTTAATATCCACTCCTGCAACACATGCGGGAAATCACAGAAAAACACTTCATGCAAGTCGTTGGTTACATACTTGTCTAGATATTTGCATGCTGTTAACTTTGGGTTTCTATTATCTTTATGCGCAAACTCCAGCTCCTTTATTTTCAACCAGCTCTCTATTTATACCTTATTTTGGTTCCACGGTCTCAACATCCCCTTTTAGATTCTCATTCTCTTAACATCTTGTCGTAAAATCTGGCATTCTTTTGACGTTTCTTCAGCAGATCTCATTCACTCAGTCCCATCATGTTCCAACCAGCAACATAACCATTTTTTGGTTTGTTATTATCTACTCTGATCTTACCTTACTGTCATAGGTTGACCTAGGTTTAGATTCAACAAGCTTCCAATAAAATCCCTTTAAAACTATCGACCCCCCTGGTAAACTAGAAGGCAACGCAACACACAGGGTGTACTGCACAACCTCACCTGAGATAGCTCTATGGGTGGCTGCAATACTCAGGTGCTTGCAACTTGGGAATGCGTGGAGATCAGTGGTTGTACCTTATGATCTTTATTTATTTAGTCTAACCTCTTGATTAAAGCAGCCATTCTTATTCATGCATGTAGACTATCAGATCTAAATAGTTTCTTTATTCATTCATCTAGCATTCAATACTTAAGAACAATAGAGATGCATACATTCAATCACATAACACAAGATTTACCATGGTTCACCCCCTCCTGGGCTACGTCCACAAAGATCTGTCTCTCAAGCTCTTTATTATGTCTCAACAATCTGTCACGCTACACATGTTTACAGTCTTGGATCTTACAATCTCAGTAGGCTTCCCGATCCTTGTGAGGCTGACTAGATCGCACTAGGCTCCTCAGCCTGTGATCTAACCCTCGGGATCGAGTTTCTCATTTCTTCTCTATTTCACCAACTTATGAAATATTACAGTTCTTACAAACCTTACAATTTTCGGACTCCCCCTCGGTCCCTTCATGCCTCTCTCTCTGGGTGCCCCCTTAGACCTCCTAAATACTACTTATATCTATTCTTGGCTCATCATCCATTACAATACATTGCAAAAACCCTAACCCTAATGTCATTAGGTCTCCCTTGCGTGCGCGCCTCTCATGCTTCCCTCGCATGTGCTACTTTCCCTTTCGGCTATCCTTTCTTCCCTTCATGCTTCTCTTCCAAAAAATAACATTTTCCCCTGAATGGGTATGCGTCCAACAACTTGCGTAAAAAATGCTAGGCCACGTGAAGGGATGTCTTTGTAATCCACCAATTCATCTGGTAGATTGGCCATGTGTTTGACAACTTGGCTTGACATGCGCAATTGCAGTGGCATATAGGAGGGACGAGAAAATAGTAAAAAAAGGGCTCGAGAATTGGAAGACAGGTGCCAGAAAAGGGAAAAGGGTAGGGGGGGATGAGGCCCAAGGCTGATTGTTGGTTGGATATCTCTTTCTCTTCTTGGGCTGACCTAGGTTCGGATGTCAACAGGTTTCCAACAAAATCCTCTAAAACTATCAGCCCTCCTGGAAAACCAGAAGGCAATGCTACATACAGAGTGCACTGCACAGTCTCACTCGAGATAGCTTTAATGGGTGACTGCAATGCTCAAGAGTTTGCAGTCTAGGAATGAGTGGGGGTCTGAGAGTGTATACTATCTTTCTTTATGTATTAAACTTGTTATTGATTCAATTATTTCTAGGATTCATTCATCTTTAGCCTCATGCATGCATACTAATACATCTAGTTAATCATTCATTCATAAGCTAACCATTAATAGAAAGTAAGAATTCAATAAACATCACACAAAACACATGTTTTTGCCATGGTTCACCCCCTTTTAGGGCTACATCCACAAAGATTTGGCTTCTCTACTCTTTTATTTAACTTGCTGCAAAATCTTGTGCTGCACGCTTTAAAACCTGTGACCTAACCCTCAAGGACTAGCTTATTTGACTCTTCTACGTTACTTATTACAATCGACATTCCCTCAAATCAACTACTGAACAACCACAACAATTGAACCCCAAACCTAGACCTCCTAGATATTTATTTATACTACTCTACTCTCTTATAGCCATTACAATCCTTATCGAAAATCCTAACCCTATCATGGTTAGGCTTGCCTGGCTGCGCGCCACATTGTTTTTCTTCTTGCATGTTGCTTTTCCTTATTTTTCTGCATGCTTCTTTCTTGCCATCTGTTGCGCGCACTCCAAAATTAGGTCTTTCCCAAAATAGACCTTTTATCCAAAAATAGGCCTATGCCCAAAATAACCTTCCTTCTCAAAATAGGTATGCGCCCAAAATAACCTTTCTTCTCAAAATAGGGCTACACCCAAAATAGCCTTCCTTCTCAAAATAGGGCTACGCACAAAATAACCTTCCTTCTCAAAATAGGCTTGCGCCCAACAAGCCCTCAACACTGACATGTGGTTCGTCCCGAGCCACTCAGGTGGTGCACGCTCCCTAAATTGCCCTATCCAAACTGTGGAACTTTTCTGCTAGTTCCTTTTCTTTTTCCCTCATTTGCACAACTTTTCCTCTTAGCGCCTCTACTGACTGCGCTATTATCTCCTCCTGCATTAATGTTGCGTTCTCTATTTGTGCCTGTTCCATACTTGTCTTCTCTTCCTCCAACTACGCAATCATCTGTGCTGCTAGTTCTTGGAGGGGTTCCAATTCGGCTTGTCTTTCTTTCTTTTGTGTTTGCGTTGTTTTCAACTCTATCTACAGAGTCTTCATTTCTTGAGTGCCCTTCAAGCGCTCTGTGATACTTATTGTTTTCTACCATTGCTTAAGCTCTTATATGGCAACACTGATTCTCTCCTCTTTTGAACTTGTTGTGAACCTTGCACGTAAAATCTATTCTCCCAGCAATAGGTTGATGAAACACTATACCCAAGTTGTTTGAGCGCTTATATTGAACATGTTATCATTTAACATCACTTATGTTAAGAGAGAACTTAATTTGATGGTTGATAGGTTAGTTGTATTTGCAACATCCCCTTCTCGACAACTTCTACCTCAAAGGCTTGATTGTACTTTTCAATCTTTATATCATCCTCACATTCCAGATAATGTAGAATCATGGCAGGTTTTCCCTAATGATGAAGGCATTTGTGCTTTCATACAAAATGAACCGTTTAAGCCTAAGGAAATCATATCTATGAAAGATGAAAAATTTCCAAAAGGCTTGACTCCTCTTGAGAGTTCATTTTCATCGAGTGATGTGAGAAACAAAGAAACACGTAAGGAAGAGGAGTCGAAAAGGAAAGTGGGTGATACCATTTCCTTGAACCTTGGGACCTCCGAATCTCCAAAGATGGTTAAACTAGGTGTCCAATGTTCCGACGAAGAAAAGGCGAAATTCACATAACTATTATGTGAATTTCAAGATGTTTTTGCATGGTCATATGAGGATCTTTTTGGTTTTGATCCTGCTCTCATACAACATGCCATTCATATCAAGGATGAGATAAAACCAGTTAGACAAAAACAAAGACCCATTAACCCCACATTTGAAGCTATTATTAGAAAGGATTTGGAAAAACATTTGAAAGCCGGTATAATCTTTCCAGTTAAGTATTATGAGCGAGTTTCAAATTTGGTTCCTGTTAGAAAAACAACTGGTCATATTCGATTATGCGTTGATTTTCGTGCATGAATATAGCTAGCGTAAAAGGTCATTTTCCTCTCCCTAATATGGAAATGATTTTGCAACAGGTCGCAGGGTCACAAATGATGTCCTTACTTGATGGTTTCCCTGGATGTAATAAAATCAAGCTAAAAAGGATGGATAGATACACAACCACCTTTACTACACACTAGGGCACATTTGCTTATGAACACATGCCTTTTGGCTTATCTAATGCAGGTGCGACCTTCCAAAGAGTTATGCAAATATCTTTTGACGATCTGATCGGTAAAATTATCCAAGTATATATTGATGATTTGAATATTTTTTCAAATAATTGATTGGATCATTCTGGTCATCTCATGAAAGTTCTCATGCGATGTAAAAAATTCAGCATTTTCTTAAATCCTTCTAAATCTATTTTTGGCATCACCAAGGGAAATCTCCTTGGACATATAATTTTTGATTCAAGAATAAGCATAGACCCTGAAAGGATTTCTACTATCTCGAACCTTTCTTCCCCCACTTCCAAAAAGGAGGTTCAAGCCTTTATGGGTATTATCAACTATGTTCGCAGGTTTGTTCCTGATTTTGCTTTAATGGTTAAATCGATTCAGAATATTCTAAAGCAATATCGCTCCTTTTCTTGGACAAATGACGTCGAAAATGATTTCATAAGGATAAAGAAGGCAACCAGTGCCACATCGGTTCTGGCGAAACCAAACTTTGAGAAATATTTTATCATATACACTAATGCTACTAAGGAAGCAGTTTCTGCTATCCTCATACAATGTGATGATCAGAATAATTAGAGACTTGTAGCTTACATGAGCCAAAGTTTATTAGATGATGAATTCAAGTACTCCTATATTGAGAAACATGCCTTTTCTCTTGTTAAATCTAAAGATAAATTTTGCCACTTTATCCTAGGCAAACACACGCAGGTAAAAGTCCCTTTCTTTGTTGTCAAGTTTTTGCTTTCACAAACTTATCTCTCAGGGAAGCTTGCACATTGGCTTTCCAAAATCTAGGAGCATGATTTAATCATCATGTATTCGAAAACAATTAAGCGAAGAGACTTAGCCCTTCACTTAGCTCAACATGCTGAAGCAAGTGAAGAAATTGACGATCAAGATAATCCTCTTTCATCATTGTTTTATATTGAGATCCAAACCCCTTCTATTGGTGAACACCCCTGGTATAAAAATCTGGTGTATTACTTGTAATATAAAAAATGCCAAGGTGACTTAGATCCTCATCAAAGGAGAAGGCTCCGTCTTGAATCTTCCAGGTATATTATTTTAGGAGACTCTTTGTTTAGGAGGTCTGCTGATGGTATATTACTTCTATGTGTGAATAATGAGGAAGCACAAAAATTGTTACAGGAAACTCATGGAACTTTAGATTCTGTTATGCACATTGGTGGCCACTTTTCTGCTAAAGCTACTGCTTTTAAAATCATCAGAAATGATTATTATTGGCCTTCAATTTTTTGAGATTCTTACAAGTTCGCAAGATCTTGTGACAAGTGCCAAAAATTTGTTGGGACAGAGCGTCTTTCTGCTATGCCTTTGCAACCTGTTCTCCCAAATTTTACGTTTTCTAAATGGGGCCTAGATTTTATTGGTCCTATTAATCCTCCGTGTTCCACAGGGTAGATTTTCATTTTGATAACCATTGATTATTTCACTAAGTGGACTGAAGTTGTCCCTCTTAGACAGTCACCGGACGAACATGTAATTTAGTTTTTGGAAACTAATATCTTTTCCAGATTTGGCATTCCTTTAGAGATTATTACAAACACTGGTATCGCTTTCATTTCCACTAAATTGACTCAATTTTTAGCTAAATTGGGGGTCAAACATTTCACCTCATCAGATTATTACCCTCAAGGAAATTGGCAAGTCGAGTCTACTAACAAAAATCTGGTTAGGATCATAAAAAGGCTCATCGAAGATGAGCCTCGTCAATGGAACACCCTCCTCACTTACACACTTTGGGTAGATCGCACTACCACCAAGGTAAGCACAGGTTGCACCCCTTTCCAACTTGTTTATGGTCAAGAAGCCATTCTTCCTACTGAGTTGGAACTCTCCTCCCTACAACTGATGCTACAGATCGAAGAATTAAATTCTTCCAATGTCCCTCAAAGGATAAATGCACTATTAGCCTTAGAAGAACAACGAACGTTTGCCTTGGAAAACATAAAGAGAAGACAACAAACCGTGAAGAAATATTTTAACAAGTGCGCAAAAGCTGCCAAATTTAAAGTAAGTGAGAAAGTCTTGCTATAGGACTTAGCCCGTGTTGACAGAGGAAGAAATTCAAAGTTTTAGAAACTATGGCTAGGTCCTTTCAAGATCACTTTCATCCTAGGCGCAAACTCTTATCTTTTAAAATATTTGAAAGAGTGATTGTTTTTCTATAGTACAAATGGTTCCCACTTGAAACATTATGTGGAACCAACTTGATTGATAAACGCCATGTGGAAATCACTACTGTATATAGCTTTTTGTTTCTCTGTTTTATTTTTCTTTGTTGAATTGATTGTTCAATTTCTGCTGTTTCATTTTCTGCTATATTTTTTGTTTATCATAAATAAGTTTTGGATCAGTTTCGCCACAACTATGCCATTCTGTAAGTATTGTTGATCAATAACAATAAAGTTTACACAACTGTCATAATGTCCTCCTTTTAGACATCGTTGAAATTGTTTTTTCCTTCCAGTACTGTTGTTAGATAGATGATTTGATTTTCTTCCCTATTTTCTGCTATCCCTTTCTTCCCTCCATCCTGAAATTCAAAAGAGCATATCGCAAAATTTCTCCTTAAAACAAAGAAACACTTTTACTATGACTGATCGAATATTATGCATACAAGAACAAACCCCCTCATACGTACCACTTTTCATGAGGTATTCATAAAGTCCCAGATCATTTTTTTCCTTAAGCCATCTTTTCCCCCCTGTGGCATAATCATTCTGGTCAATAATTCTTTGATCTATGTTCATCGATCTGCGAAATCAGACATTCTGAGTACTTAATTTGTTGGAAACAGATTTCCCCGTGGAGTCGCTAGTTTGTTGACGCTCAAAAGCGCAACATAGGGTACCTACTTGCAAATGGTTGCAAACACCTTATTATTTAATTATATTTAATAATATACTAATAGGTAGGACCCCTGGTGTAACTTGTGTGACTATGACGAAGAAACAACACTTATGATTTACATGCTTATGAGTTGGCTGAGATAAGCCCTATAGTTTATTTTCGTTTAAAATATCTGTCGGAATGATTAATCAAATATGATGATTAAGGGTGATATGATTTAAAAGTGAATGGTGTTTTTTTTATATAACACTCGCAAGTATTATTATGTTACATTTATTTTGAGGAAGGACCTAAACTCCATGCTTAAGTTATATGTGTGATGTGGTGACTTCATACTACAAGGGTACACACATTGTTTGAATTGGAAGTAATGTTGGAACATGGTATCCCTAACAAGTATTTGAGATATGCCACATTGGAGTTTTTAAACAAGTGTTGCGTGCATTGGTTTAATTGTAAGTTTGGTCGTGATTTGGTATCCCTAGCAAAGTATTGTTATATATGAAATGGGAATAATGGCAAGGGTTGGCACATTTGAAAAATTGGAACATTGGCAAACTATGGCATAGTTGGCCTGCACTAAGTTGATTTGAATGTTAATGGTTGATGAGTTGAATAGTGGGCCTACTCGTACTGGCATAAATGAAAACGTGAATGTAGAAGTGATGTGCAATAAATGCACATCACTCTAATTCACCTCGAGCCTGCCACCCTAGTCTTTTTTCATTTTCTCTTGTTGGTTGTTGTTGCTCATCTTTGCTTGACCGTGGAGAAGGTATACAGGCTGGTCGTTTCTCCTTAGCAATTTTACACAGGTATGGGGTTTTATTGCTTTTCCATCTTGGTTTTCTTGCTTTTAAGTCAAAAATTAGCTCTTGTTTGCTCACGGTCTGTGCATTTCCAAAGCTGTTATATGAATGAATTCAGACTGTGTTTTGGTCATTTGCAAGGTTTTGGTTTCCCGTGGTGGTTGTATTTGAATCATGGCATTGAAAAGAAGCGTGGTGTCTTTTGTTGTGTATAGTTGTTCGCATTTTTGTTATGGAAAAGAATATCGTTGGGAAACTCCCAAGCCTACCTTGCCTCTAGTTCCTTGTTCGAAGTAGTTATCCCCGCTTCTTACCTGTGAGTTATTTGGACACTCTGTCTGTCTTTGAATTTGTGGTTTTCGTGGTTATTGTTCCCACGCCTTGGTCACTACTCTGTGAGTATTAATGTGGAAGTTTGTGAAGAATTAAACTTTCCATGCTCCTTCTAGCCAAACCCTCAGTTTGTTAACCCACTTTCTTCTACCACCTTGTTGTCCATTGTTGTGCATGGAATCTTGTGTAGTGGAAATTATGGTGGATATAGCCAACCAAAAATTTGATAAAGGCATGGTTCATGTTCATTTGTAGTCATGGGTTTAGTTGATTATTTGTTGTGAAAAAGTGGGTTGTATGTTAACCCTACTCATTTGTCTGATAATACAGTCTGTCCTGTTGAGATATTGGAGTAATGATAGCATTACAAAACATTGTTTAAGGGACATGACCTACTATTTGTTTGATTTCGTATGAAAGGAATACCTTCGTGGGTAAATTATATATGCATCGAATGAGTTTTGTGATCCAGAATACAATGATTTTAGGAGCGTTGTTAATTGAATTTTCAATTTTGAATTATGTTATATGAAGGGATCCATTTTGAGGCCACTTCGTGGAACCCTATAGTGATTTTAACGTACCAGTGTTGATATCAGGAACCACAGTCTTTCAATTCCTCGACTGTTGGTTGTATTTATTTTGATTATTGTGGCATTGTGCCTCCTCGACTGTGTTGCATGCAAGCTATGTTATTACTGTTGAATGTTTATTGAGCAAAATATTTTGAAATGATTCCTATCCAATGCAACTTCTAGATGCAAATGAACACCCTGGAAGTGAAATCTCAGTTCTGGAATTTTGGAAACTCAGTGTTGAAGTTCAATTTTGAAATAGTGAACAAGTTTAAATTTTGATGTTGAAAATGACATTGTTTGATATATGATAGAAAAATATCCATGGGGTTCCCTTTCATTATACCATTTTACGCAAAATACACTCCCCTCATTATCCCAATTACATTTTTCACTCCATGTTCTGTTGTTACTTATTTTTTTTAAAAGGGGAAAAGTCTGTGAGGAAATGAAAGAAATGATTGATGATTGATATTTTGGGAGCTAGTTGTATACCCAGTTTGATTGTTTTATTAATTGCTTGAACATTATTCGTGAATATTTCCCTTCCATTATATCATTTTACGCTAATTACAAGCCCTCCACACTCCCAATGACCCTATCAATTTTCTGTTCGTGTGGCAATTAATAAATGTTTTTATTTTTATTTTTTATGGATCGATTGCATGCGTCATGTAGTAAATAATAGAGCCAACTCTTGATTTATTTAAAGTAGAGTTTCATGTATGGGTTATTAAGAACTTTTCATAACTGGTTAAATATTGCTACAGTATGAGTTTTTTCAGTAGGGGTAGTAATGGCTGAAATAATAGAGGCAGAGGTAACTGGAGCGAGGCCATATAAGGCCTCGATTTTCTATTCATTTTGATGCTGATCTACAAGAGTCGAACCAATTTTTTCAAGTTGGGTTTTTAAATTTGGTTGGCCATGGTATCTTGCATCCCTGACCTGATAGACCCCCATTTAAGCCTCCTCAGAATTTTCCTAGCATTCCCATTCCTCCACATGTGTCATTGCAGCCCGAAGTCCCCGCTAATGACGATTGACAAGAAATTGTCCACCAGTCTATCTCTCACCATCGTGGTTGGCCAACTGTGTCATTGCCTTTACCACCGCCAATTAATCCCAATGTTCAAATTGCTCCTATTGTTTTGCCAATTCAATTCGCACACTAGCAAAAGATTAAAAACTAATATCTCACAACCTGTGCAAGACAAAGGAAAAGCAACGATTTCCCTCTCCAATCCATCCACAAAATCCTCTAAGTGTGTGTCTTCACACCTCCACCTAAAATATGACTGCTCTTATGTGATCAGCGAAATACAGCCCCAAGGGTCTAACCAACCAAGGGCCACTCAAGGAAAGTCAGTTAGAGACAACAATGAGAAGAGGAAATATGCCTCGCAAAGCAACAAATATGGATTTTAAAGTTTTTTTTTTATGATTTTCAGTGATGAAGACACTAATTGATAATTTTCAATGTTTGGGGACAACAAGCTTTATTTTGGATATTTTTGTGGATAAAATCGATATATTGTTTTGTTTGGGATCTGTCCTTAAATTTTGCTGATATTTAAATATTCAATTTCAATGATATCAATGGGAGCTACAAGGGTGTTATATGATCCAAATGATAAAATTTATTATTTTATAATTGATGATTGGCAAAAGAATGATGGGAGTCACAAGGGGTCCCACCTATTTAGTAAATATTAACTAGACCCTTATTTATATATTTTTATTAATTATTTCTCCCTAAAATAATTAGTTAAGTTAATTTGACTTAAATAAAGAAAGTAGTTGAACTACCTCAACTTATTGAGAAAGAATAAAGGTTCAATGAGAAGAAGAGACAAGGGGAGAATAGAAGGAGAAAGACAGGACTAAGGTTTTCTCTTTAGTTAAATGAGATAGTTTCAGTTTTCATTCATTTCCGATTTTACTTGAAAGCCTAATCCTCTTGTTGACAACAGGGTCTTATTGAAGGCAACAAGGTTCAAAACTGAATCATACTTTTCAGCCGCTTGTTTTAAAGGTGTTGATTCATCCTTGATAGTCTGTGTATTCTTGTTTGTTTGTCAATTACTTTTCATGGCCGATAAATGATATCTTGTAGAGTCAAATGACAACATTTTTGTGGCAAGCTGATCGAGATCATTAATTTCAGTTTTATTTTACTGTCAAAGTCTTTTTGTATGGTGCCCATCGGAGACCTCTAAATATGAATTTGGTCCATACCCTCACAGGGGTTTGTAAAGAGAAATACTCTTTTGTATCTTAGAATGAAATAAATCAAATTATTGTCCTGTCTCATACATGTGTTTTCATGACTTGGTTCCTCCTTTCGCTTTTGGTCTCCATGTTTACTTTATTATAAAAGCTGTACATTCTTGTAGCCTTGTATAAATTTTATTTTTACATTGCACCATATGTAAATCATAAAATCAGCCTTAATTATTGTAATTAATACTTGCAGATTGAGTGAATGATTTGAGGCTATAAACCTTGGGTGACTTTCCCAACTATCTTGTCCTAGCCAAGCAAGATCTGAAAATGATTGAGTAAGGTGTTCCATACCTTTTCCTCAACACACTTCTTTTTCCTACGTTGGAATCCTCATTGTCTGTGAGCGTTGTTCCCCACTTGTTGTACCCTGGGTCCTCTCTTCCCTAGCCTATAAAGTATCCCCCTTTCTGGTCTATGGCTGGTTACCTATACTTAACGTTGTTACTATCCTCCTTGGTCTTTTTGGTATTATGCTGCTTCTGGTTAGTTGATTCCGCGCTGTAGCCTCTCTAGTATTATCAACTAGGTTGTTTGTTGTCGCTGAAGAACTTGCTTCAGCCTTGTACTTAGGACTGGCGGATTGCATCGTGACTGGCCTTGTTGCTGGTTTTGTTACTAGTAGCTACCACTGCACAGGCCAATCTTTGACCATCCATGCCACTTCTTCCTTGGTGATGCAATACTTCTTTTCTAGCCACGCCTTCTTCAGATCCCTTGTAGCCTGGATCCACATGTGGTTCTTGGATGCCTTGAAACTGGCTATCTATTCTGTCTCTTGGATTACCTCCACAGGTATGCGCCACAAATTAGCTATGCATTGTTGTATTTCTTCTAGCAACATTGCAAAAACAATGTTGTTTTCTTGTTGAGTTTTGTTATCCTTGGCCTGCTAGAGGGACTCATATCTGGTTGAGAATTTTATCTCCTGCCATCCTACCAATGCTATAAGAATGATCAACCAGGAGTAATGGAACTCGGTTCCATTATCCCGCACATCTCGACAATCTACCAAACAATGGTTCAACAGGTATGGTGCCCAGTTGAACATTACTCCTTTCACACACTGTGCGACTACTGCAATAACTCCTATTGACACTTCTTATTTTCGACAATTCCTCAATTGTTTGCAAGCCATAATATTATTGGTGAACCTTGTCATGCTGTCGTTAATATCTTTGATGACAATGCCCCTATTACCCCGAGTGGTGCCAAACTATGCTTTAACTAGCTTTGTGATTTCCTTCTTGCACACCTTTTTATCCAAGTATTCCTTTGGATGCATGTCAAATGTAGGTAGTCCTGTGATCTTGGGAATCATTCAACATCTATCTTTACAGTTCTATCCATCCACAAGATGCCTCTATGCACGCGGGTGACTTGTTGTTTAATGTAGAGCCCAAAGTTTTTTTCGCACCCGAAATGCAGTATATCTAATAGGTTCATGTTGTCAGAGTTGTACATCCCCGTTATCCACTGTGCGAGCTCCATTATGGGTTTACCTAGGGGTCCAATTTCCCCTGTGTTTGAGAAATAAGATTCTTTGGCCAAATATGAGAATTTGGTCGTGTCGCGCACATCGTGGTCTAAATATCTAAGTTTGGGTACCTTTCCCAACATATCATCCATAGTGACCACTGCGTTTGGGAGATACAAGAGTGTGATATCCATGGCATCCCGCACCTTTATTTTCTGTCCCATAGCAGATGGGCTTGCCTCTGTTGTGTCAGAATCTAGTTGGTTAGTGATATCCTCGACCAATACCTCCTCTCCTTCGTGGGTCTGTCGCGGTCTCATTGTTTCGTCAAGCTTCACAGGCATCTCAGGTTTAGGGTTTGAAATACCATCCCGGGCCCCAAAAATATGCCCTATTTCTCCTTGCTACGTTGTCGATGTTTCCTCTTCAACCTATGTTGGGCTGATCGATTCTATGTCCGACATGGTGACATCTTCCAGCTTGACCACGTTTTCGGGTTATCACATTATTTCTTTACGCCTCTGGCCTTGTCGAGTAACCCAAACATACTGGCCCGGCATGTCGAACTTTGGTGGGGTCATCTTCTCTCAAATTAACACACTTTCTTTATTCTTCGTAAAATGTTAGCTAGGGCACACACTTTGTTTCTCACTTTGTGTTAAAAAACCGCTAAGTGTTGAATAAACATGTGCTTTCCGCCTTTTGTAGACCCAGTCGTATCTATTTTTCACTTTTCACGTGCATTTGCATTGAGTGTAATTTTTCATGTGCGTTGTCTTCTGATGTTTGTCATGGTAATTACTCCACACAATTTTTTTGCACTTTCTTATGGTTTAGTCAACTTCTGCATCTTTTTGTGTTTGTCTTTCTTTTTCTATTTTTCTATTTCTTTTTTCTTCTTTTTCTCCTTTTTATTAATTTTTATCATTTTTATGTCCTAATATCTGCTATAGTACACTATATACATACCTTTCTTATTGCGCTATAACTTTTAAGGGTTAGTAGGTCGACTATCCCTATACAGTTTCAGTTGACTACCGTTGATCATTCCTTTCAATTATGTTCCTCCCAAGTCCTTTCACTGTACAAATCCCCCATCTGTGATAGTTAATTTTTTTTACTTCATATGGCCCTAGCCAATGCATTCTAAACTTACTAGGGTGTTGAAAAAATTTGTTGTCATAGAGCAAGACTAGGTCTCCCTCCTTAAAACTCTTCTTTTTAATATGTCTGTCGTGCCAGAATTTGTTTCTTACTTTCTATACTTCCTTGTGAAATCCTATCAAAATCCCGTCCTCTTCCATTTCCATTAGTTAACTTATCCTTTCCTGTATTGTGCCCCTTTCTGTCATGTTGGTAATTGCCGCTACACGCAGACTGGGCACCATAAATTCTAATGGAACCACTGCTTCCTTCCCATACACCAATCTGAATGGTGTCTTTCCTGTCAACTTCTTACATGTGGTCCTATATGCCCACAATACTGCTGGTATCTTAAAGTCACAATCATCCCTGTTGACATTGCAGATTTTAGTCAAAGAATTTCTAAGATCTTATTGAAAGCTTCTCGTGTTCCATTTTCCTGAGGATGATATGGTTTACTTTTCTGGTGATAGAATTCAAACTCCTTAGTGATAGCCCTGATGGTACTATTGATAAAATGAGTGCCTTGGTCACTCATCAGAATCTTGGGACATCCAAATTTGGTGATCACTTGCTCAAACAAGAAGTGTGTTGATGTCTCTGTGCTACAATCTTTGACTGGTGCTGCTTTTTCCCATCTTGTTAAGTATTCAGTCACAGTAATGATATATCTAGATCCTAATCTTTTTGCTGGTGGATTAATAGGTCCAAAAAAGTCTATTTCCCATTTGTCAAATACTTGCAGAGTCACTTGTGGTCTTAGAGGTATTTCATTCCTTATGTTGGGTTTTCCAACCCTTTGACACACATGAAATTTCTGCCAATATTCCCTGGCATCTTTATGGACTACTTGCCACCATAATCCTGTGCGCAATACATTCTATGCAATAGATTTTATTGCATAGTTTCCTCCAGCTATACCTTCATGAGATTCTACCAAAATTATGAGCATTTCATCTTCCAATACACACTTTATCAAAATGTTATATGACCCCATTTTGTATAAATGTCCTACAATAAGTTGATAGTCTACAACTCTGACTACCAGATTTTTCTTCTGCACAGTGCTAAAGTCTTGTGGTGCAACCCCTGTTCTTAAGTATTCAATAATATCAACAGAGTATTCATGAGCTACATGTACTGAAAATAACTGTGCATTAGTGAAGTTGTCTTCCAAGTTAGTAGGTTCTTCTCCATTAGTTACCCTTGACAGGTGATCAGGTCCTACATTCGACTTCCCTGGTTTGACTATCACTTAAAAATAAAATTCTTGAAATAACAATAGCCATCTACAGATTCTCCCCCCTAACACTGGCTTGTTGACTAGATATTTGAGGGTAGAATGATATATGAACATTTTAAAGTGTTTACCCAGTAAATAGTGCCTGAATTTCTGAAGTGCATATACCATAGCTAGGTCTTCTCTTTCTATGGTGTTTTAATTTTGCTCTGATTCTGACCACTTTCTTCTTACAAGACTATAGGATGGTCTAATTCCCCTGCTCCTAGCTGCGTCATAATTGCTCCAAGTGCTATGGCTGATGAATCTACATGCACATGAAATGTATTTTCCCAATCTAGAAATACTAGTATAGGCGTTGTTACCATCTTTTGTTTTAAAGTGTCCAATCCTTGCTGACAATCCTCATTCCACTGAAATCTGATGTCCTTCTTTAACAATTTTTCCATTGGTGAAGTAATCTGTGCATACCCCTCTATGAATTTATTGTAATAACCTGTATGTCCCAGTGTTGTTCTTAACTGACACACTAAATTTGGTGGTGGTAAATTCACAATGACTGCAATCTTGGTAGGGTCCACTATTAAACCTTGTTTACACACTGTATGTCGCAACAATATTCTAAAAGGTGTCCCAAAAATGCATTTCTTAATGTTTAATGAGATCTGACATTTCCTGCATCTTTCCAACATGAGTCTTAACACTTCTACATGGTCCTTTAACAAACTATATACAATCCATTCATCCAGATACACTTCTAGAAACTGATGTATGAATTCCTTAAAAGCAGTTATGACTACTCATGAAAATATGACTGTTGCATTCTTTAGCCCAAATGGCATGATTGTATATTGGGAGGATCCCCATTCTATAGCAAAAGTAGTCTTATACCTCTCTTCTGGAGCTATTTTGATCTGATGGTAACTCGAGAATCCATCTGTGAATGAATATGCTTCCTGGCCTCCCACATTCTCTAAGACCGCAACTATAAACGGGGTAGGGAAAGGGTCATGTAAGCAAGCATCATTAAGTTTCCTCAATCCTACACAAATCCTAATCCCCCCTTATTTCTTTTCTTGGACTACCATAGGACTGATCCATTCCGATTCCTCTACTGGTTCTATGATACCAGCTTACAACATTTTGTCAATTTATGCTTTCACTTTCTGCTTATATACTGGATTCAGTCTGTAGGGTCTTTGCCTGACAGGTCTCGCCTCAGGTTTGAGGGGTATCTTCATCTCACCTAGCTCCCCTTCTATGCCTTTCATCTCTGTAAAGGTTGTTGGAAATAAGTCACTGTATTCGTGTTGTAACTTTGTTATTCTTTCTACTGCTTGTTCATCCCCAATAGTCTCCAATACTTGCCATTTTAGGGTTTTCATTTGTCCCAATGTTGACTTTCTTAACTTTGATTGGTGCAACAAATACTTCTGACTCCATGGATGGACCTTCTAACTCTCTTTCTACTTCAATCTCTGTAATCTAAATGTTGTACAGATCATCTTCATCTGGTGCCTCCTCTTCAACATGATAGCATGAGAGTAACTCTTTGAATGTTTGTCTGTTCTGTTGTGATATTTTGTCATGATTTCAACTTTTGGTTCATTAATAAATATTATTCCCTCTATCAGCTTCAACGTTGAATCAATGTTGGGGTTCTCATGTTCAAATGAGAAGGTTACTACAAATTTTTTTTGTAAGCCTGTCCATTCTGTAGTGTCTTTGCGCATCTCCTGGTCTATATACCAGTTCCCTGGGATTCCTTCCAATGTATGGATAAAGTGATGAGTCCATTCCTATGGTGGTGTCATCCTCCATCATGCCTTGCACTTTTCCAAGTGTTCCACTGGTGTTCCCTATCCATCATACCTCTGCAATTTATTGCTCCCCTGCTCTGCACCAAATCTAATGCGCAGTAGTTGTTTACACTGATACTAGTCCTAAATGGTTTCCTTGTGCTCACCCCACCATCTTGTAGGTGTGGAATTGAGTGCAATATCCAAGGCTAAGAGCCTTTGATTTTCTAATACTTCCTCTTCATATTTTGTTAAAATTCCCCTAAGTCATTTAACCCATGAAAAATAGGAGGTTCTCTTATCTCTGTACCAACCCATCTTACTGCGCGATCTATTCTTGCACACCTCATTGTGGAAACTTCATGTAATCACTGTTGCCAATCCTCCAAACCTTTGTTTGAGTCAAAAGAACATGATGTAATTCTTCTGCAGCTGAGTACCCCATATGCAGTTGGTATAACATAATCCTCTTCGCGCGTGGTGGTTCTGTACAACTGGTTTATTTATTCCAAATACAAACAATTGGGCTCTAAAAATGTTTTTCCTCTTGAAGGATCCAATGGTGCAATGACTCTATATTCTCCTAATTCAAAATTCAATTTTCTTATCTTCAGGTTGATTATAGACTGGTTATCAAATGCCCAATCCAATCCAAGCAATGTTGGGTAAGGTGTTTTGCCATCTACTATATCTATCACTTCAAAATATACCATAGTGTGCACTCCATCCAAATCCACTGTCACACCTTTAAGCCTTCCAATTGGTAACACTCCGTGTTGATTTGATAATTTCAACTAGACAGGTGAATAACCTAGTGTGGGTTCTCCCATACACTGCCATGTCTTCTTAGGTAAGACATTTACTTCAGAGACTAAGTCCATTATAATATCTCCCATATTGAAGTCCCCAATATTAGCATTTAGTCTTAATTCCTTGCTTGTTCTTCTTCTTGTATGGAGACGATTGGACATTTTTTGCTCTAATTTTCCTTCTACCTCTGTGTTACATCTTTCTAGCAGATTTTGTAAGATCTTAACAGATGATGGGTTCTTCAATAACTTAACATAGGATTGCAAAAAATATTTTATGGTACTTACTTGCTCTAAAGGTTGTTCTTTACTGGTATGGTCCATTGAAGAGGGCATCTCGTACATTGGTGACTTCTGAGTTTGTTGCGAGGCTAATGTAGATGCCACATTTTGCTTGAGAAACTCTTGTCTGGCCTCCTTAAATGTTTCCTTTTCTTTTCGTGCATCAAACTGCTTCTCTGGCTCTATATTCTTCTTGACCCATTGGTGTTGCGCTGGATCTTGTTTTACTACGTTGTTTCCTATCTTGGCTTCTCCTTGAGTGACTATATTGATGTTTCTCTCATCATCCCTAGCTTTTGCATAGATCCATTGGACATTCTGGTTGTTCTGGTTCCTTTTTTTTGGGAAATTTCCCAAGAGTGTTGAACAATATTCTGTGTCATGGTCTGCTGCGTGACAGTATATACATGTCACTGGTGGAAGTGGACAATCCCTTGCATAATGTCGTGGCTGTTGGAATTTGTGGCAAACTACTGGTCCTCTGCCTCATCCAAATCCTCCTCTACCTCGTCCTCCACCTCTGTATCCACCTCAATCTCCTCATGGTAGGTTGCACTGAGGTACCTAGTTATACTGCACAAGATTATACTTTGGCTGCGCATTATTGTATTGCAGATGTGCAATGTTGTACTGTTGTTGCGCATTATTGTATGGTGGTGGTACCTTGTTGAACTGAGATGCAACTTTTCCTATCATCATTTCTGCTTGCACCCTATAAATATATGAAGTTATTTCTCTCATAAGCTCCATCTTCCTACAATCCTTATCATCATGACCCACTGACTTGCAAAAATTACAATATGACTTTTGGGTATTGTCTTATACTTCTGCATCATTGGAAAATGATATGGATCATGCCCATGCATTTTACAAATATCGCACCATGGTCCTCCTATTGGCAATGGGTTTGGTACTCATGTTTCCATATACTGCGTGAAAGTAGGACATTCGTTCTTATGGTGTCCTTCTGTCCCGCATATGGTACACCAAACAACTTCTCTTTTCTCTTTACCCTTATTCTGGTTAAGTTGGAATGCTATGCTCTTCAAATCCTCCTTTATCTCCTCTATTGTTGGATCTGTCTGCTGATACTGGTTCTCTTCCAATTGTAAGGCTGCTTGCAGAGCCTCTGCCTGAGTTTGTAACTTATGTTGTCTTAATGGGTATTTCAAATGTGGTAACAACGAGTTCACAAATAAGTGCCTATGTTGCGTGTCATTCATTGCATATTTCAACTTACCTTTCAGACGTTTGAACCTATGATCAATCTCCCAAACATATTCAACTAGTTTTTGAGTGATTTCAATCATTTCATTCATATATTGGTCCTTTGAGATGGGCTTCTGAAATTCATTTATCAATAGTTTTTTCACGTCTGCAATAGTCTTTGTTACTCCCGGTGGACTATTTACATCTAGGCTCATATACTAGTCCAATGCACAATCTCTCAGTGTGATTTCTAACCGTGTGAGCTTTGTATCATCATATGTGATCTACTTTACTTCCCAGATATTCTCACAGATGAATAAGTTTTTTTTAGAGTCCTCTGATGCCTGCCCCTAAAATTCTGGTAATCTGATCGTGGGATCATGTCCTGCCATTTTGAACTATGTTGAACTACTATCTCTGCACGGTGTAGATAATTGAATTTTACTTCTTGAAATCGCTCCCCCACTTGATGCTCCTTGATTGGATCCCTATCTCGTTTCTTTTCTTCCACTAAATTTCGGTTGACTAAACGTTGATGTTCTTTTTAGTGTATTAGTCACACATGGAGTTGTAGGTTCCACACTGACAATGATCTGGATTGGAGTTCTTCCTTCTATCCCTGACCTTGGCCCTCCTGTTTTCCTTTCATATGTTGCGTGTAGGATTTCCTCAATTTTCTCCACAGCCCATATATCCTCTACCTCTTCTTCATCGCTTACCAATACCTCTTTGTTGACTATGGTTCTCTTCTTGTTATTCATCTTATATTGGTAGGGTGGTCCACTACACGTCTTTCCATCTTTCACCATTATCTATTTTATCTGGTCTTCCTCCATCATGATTGGGTCCATGGCCTCCTTATTCTTTCCCTCGTCCATCTCTTCCTCCATTTCTCAGCCTTCTGTCAGTGCTTCCCCCTTCCTCCATGCACACAGGGAAGTCTAGTTGTCTCATTCCATGGTAATCACACCGTTGTCATACAATAAAATCTTGATTGAAGTATACAATGATATGATGTCCCTACCTTTGGTTCCTTTTGGAAAATCCTACTCTGTTGCGGTGTAAGACTTCACGATATCTATTGCAAATTCAACGATAAATCTTGTGACAATACTGTCTAACCAGAAATATACTGTACACGTAAATTTGTTATTAACTTGATGTAACTGCGTGATCTCCACAAGATTCCACTCCAGCTATCTGATTCAATTTGTAGAGTGGTTGTATTTTAATCTCAATAACCACTCCTGCAACAAATGCGAGAACTCACAGAAAAATACTTCATGCAAGTCGCTAAACACGTATTTGTCGAGATATTTGTGCAGTGTTAACTTGGGGTTTTTGTTATCCTTCTGCAAAAACTCAAGTTCCTTTGCTTTCAACCATCTTTTGATCTTCGCCTTCGTTGGATTCCATGGCCTAAACATTTCCTTCTATACATTCATTATCCACACGTTTCTTCTACGGATCCCGTCCACTCAATCCTATGCAATTCCAGCTGACAATAGAACCATTTGTTGGTTGGATATCTCTTTCTCTTCTTGGTCTGACCTAGGTTCAGATCTCAACAAGTTTCCAACAAAACCCTCTAAAACTATCGACCCTACTGGAAAACTAGAAGGCAAAGCTACACACAAAGTGCACTGTGCAGTCTCACCTGAGATAACTTTAATGGGTGACTGCAATGCTCAAATGATTGTAGTCTAGGCATGAGTGGGGATCTAGGAGTGTATCCTATCTTTCTTTATGTATTAAACTTGTTATTGATTCAAGTATTTCTAGGATTCATTCATCTTTAGCCTCATGCATGCATACTAATACATCTAGTTAATCATTCATTCATAAGATAACCATTAACATAAAGTAAGCATTCAATAAACATCACTCAGAACATGGGTTTTACTGTGGTTCACCCACTCTTGGGGCTACGTCCACAAAGATTTAGCTTCTCCACTCTTTTATTTAATCTGTTGCAAAATCTTGTGCTGCGTGCATTACATCTCAATAATACAATTAAGATCAAGGAAAGAATCCTTTATGAGGCTGACTAGATTACACCAGGCTCCATAGCCTATGACCTAAACCTCAAGGACTAGCTTATTTGACTCTTATACAAGACTTATTACAATCGACATTCCCTCAGATCAACTACTTAACAACCGAACCCCCAACCTAGACCTCCTAGGTATTTATTTATACTACTCTACTGGCTTATAACCGTTACAATCCTTATAAAAAAACCCTAACCCTATCATGGTTAGGCTTTCCATGTTGATTTTCCTCTTGCATGCTGCTTTTCCTTCTTTTTCTGCATGTTGCTTTCCTTCCATCTGTTGTGCGCGCTCCAAAATTAGGTCTTCCTTTCCAAACTTAGGTCTTTCCCAAAATAGATATTTTATCCAAAAATAAGCATGCGGCCAAAATAGCCTTCCTTATCAAAATAGGCCTGCGCCCAACATCAAGGTTCTATGTCTGCCGAGCCATTCGCTCAAAACTACAGGGAAGACCTAGCCGCAGACTGAAATTCCATTCATAAATGAAAATTTTTACATTCATACATTACATTATTACATTAACACATTACATTTTACATTTATTTTATTTTATTAATATACTTTTAAGACTCTTTTAATGTATTAATGTATAATAATTTATTATGTTTAGGATGATTTTTTATTTATTTTTATTGGGTGGGGGGGTTGATATTCATTGGGGGATTGTTATTTGAGGGGATGGTTTGATATTTTTGGTAAATAGTTTCATGGGTATGGTTTGTGAATTTAAGCACATATTTTCCCTGGATTGGGTTTTACCAATAAAGAATTAGAATAAATTAATCATAAAATGAAAAAAAAGGAGGAGTTTAAGGGATTGGGTTGACATCTTCCTCCTTTTTTTTCTTTATTCATATTCCTTGTTTTCCACAAATACTCCTTCATATTTTTGTTTTTTCTTCTCCTCCTCCCACCTTGTTTTCTTCTCTTCCTCTTCATTTTGCTTCCCCTTTTTCCCAAAATCCTCATTCATCTTATTTTTTTCCCCAATCCCCCTTTCTATTTCACAATTTGTCTCTTAATGGACACACGTATCACATTGCTCCATACTTTATTCACGGGTCAAGCCTCCTCCCTATTTTATTTCTCTTTTTTTTCTACTCCTTCTTCCTCATCCTCTTCTCCTCTCCCTCTTCCCTTCCTTTTTCCTCCTGCTATTCTTCTTCTCCCCCTCTTCCTATTTTCCCTTAAATATTCCTCTTTTTTTCTCAAAATCCTCCTTCCTCTTACATTTTTTCTCTTCCTAATCCTTCCTTCCTCTCCTCCTCCTCCCCCTCTTGTTGTTCAACTCTCCCTTCCTCTACTACTTATTTTTATATCTCACCTTACTATTCTAGTTCTTACGCCCCCGCTTCTTCTTCCTATTTTTCTTCTTCTTCCCCAACTCTTCCTCTTCTTTCATTTCTTCACCTTTTTCTTCCTCTTCCTCTTTATTCTCGTCCATCTTCCCCACTCCCTTCATTTTCTTGAGACTTGAACAACACCCAAAGCTATATTTTTGCATATGGAAGAGTTAATTTTTGAATAAAGTGTTAAGGTTTAAGCTATTATTAGGTTTCTTTTCATTTCACTAGATAACAATAACATAGATAGGATCATTGAGAAATACACAATCACAAGAGACACATCATTTATCCTGGAAACCCTCATGGGGGAGAAAACCCAACAAAAACTTTCTTAATATAGATAACCAATACAATGTCAAAAGATAACTCAAACAAATACAGAAAGTCCTCTCCCAAGAATGCACCTATCTCTCTCTTCTTTCTTCTCCAACTGCAGCTTCGAACTTGTGCTCTGATGAACAAGTGAGTGTGTGTCCAAATGAGGTGCTAGCCTCTTTATTTATACAATCTAGCACGTGTGGACGGAGGTGTCTTTTCACTGCCAGGGCTGACTTCTTATTCTGGGTGGTTATAACCACCTTTAATATATTCTAGGCCGGACTTCTCATTCTGCTTATTACAATTAGGGTTTGACCAATCTGCAAAAGGGGATTTGGTCATTTACAATACCTAACATGATCAATCCGCAAAAGGGTATTGATATAATGAATAATACATCAATAATAATTAGAATACTCTTTGCAGTTACAATATTTCAACACTCCCCCTTAATAAGAAGGGTATTATACAACAACATCAGGCGAGAGAGAGGACATCATCATCAACAACAACTTGGAACACTGACTAGTGTATCTATAAATCATCGGAAGTTTTTATCATCATCAACATCGTCATTCACAACAAAGAGTTGGAATGATATCATCATCTGCATCAACATGGATTAGTATGAAACTAATACATCATCATCACAACATGAGGTTGGCACATCATCACAACAATTAAGTTGGCACATCATCACAACAATTAAGCTGGAAACACCATACAACAATTAAGCTGGCAACACCACACAACAATTAAGCTGGAATCACAACACAACAATTAAGCTGGCAACACCACACATTAATTAAGATGAAATCCAAATACAACAATTAAGTTGGCAACACCACACAACAATTAAGATGCAATCACAACACAACAATTAAGCTGGCAACACCACACAACAATTAAGCTGGAATCACAACACAACAATTAAGCTGGCAACACCACACATCAATTAAGCTGGAAACACAACACAACAATTACGTTGGAATATCATCAGCATGAAGTTGGCATCACAACACTAGGATGGCAAAAAAACACTACTTCCCCTTTCAAGGAAGGTCCTTTCGGACTATACCAAGCTTGTCTCGAAAGTGCTCAAACTTTACATGAGATAGGGGCTTGGTCAACACATCGTCAACCTGTTCATCCATGCTAACACATTGGAGCTTTATGGCTCCTCTCTGCACCATGTAACATATGTAATGATATTGGATCTCTATGTGTTTTGACTTGTCATGAAATACAAGATTCTCTTGTTGGATTACTAAGAGGGAGGGTGAATAAGTAATAGAGCAATTTAATCCTTCTTAACCATATAATCCAAGTGTTATATCAATGAAGCATTATCATCCAATAACTACAAAGTAAATAAGCAATGAACAAATGAACAAACCTACACATACACAGTACACCAGTGTTTTACGTGGAAACCCAAATCGGGAGAAAACCACGAAATGCTTTTTCTTATATGTCTTGAAGAATTACATTCATTGGAAGCACCAACTTCCT
>JZKD02S1966549.1:258510-269983 GCA_000966675.3 Picea glauca
TTTGTATTCACTTTGAATTATAATACACTCATTACTTCACTTTATTATTTACCTTTTAAAATCTCTTAAACCACTTTGACTACTTTGACCTTTTGGGGCTTCTAGATGACATACAGGGGTCCTCCAACTTCGTAAGGCCATAACTCTCAAACAGTGAGGAGTTATGTGATGTTCCACATACCACCAGAAATGGAATGAAAAGAAATATCCATCTAGAATAGTTTACCGAAGAAATTCATTGTCCTTCATCTCATTATTCCACAATTAATCATGGGTTCTCCTACTTCGCAAAGTGCCTTCTCGTGAGGGATTTCACCATAAGGGGACCACTTTGGAGTTCATCCATATTTACTTCTTATCAACCATGACAAGACAATAATGAGTCATATTTACATCAAACAATCTTGGGTCCATTACTAAAACCTTTGTGTTGCGAGGCTTTCTTCAAGGGTTGACATCAATGACAACCAACCTTAATCAACATCTCTGTCATCTTTATACAGCACTGGTTATCACATAGGATTGTGGTTGCTTCCATCTCTAGGATGAATAGACCATTCAACAACTTACGAAGCCATATGGAATCACAACTGGCAGAACACACAACAATGTATTCTTCTTCTGCTGTACTGAGAGCAATGCTTGATTGCTTCCTACTCTGCCATGAGATCATGGTTGATCCCAAACTAAAACAACATCCTGAAGTTCTCTTCCTGTTAGAGACACTTCCAAACCAATCTGAATCAATGTACCCACTCAGTTCGAAGTCATGATCTCCATCATAACTGAGACCACAATCTAATGTACCCTTAAGGTACCTCATCACATGTTTTGCAACAACTAGGTGAACATTTCCGGGTTCTACCAGAAACCGACTCAAGGTGTTCACGACAAAACAAATATTTGGTCTAGTGTTCGTCAGGTACATCAACGATCCAATGATCTATCTATACAACATGGCATCAATCAATTTTGATGAAGTGTCGACCAGAAGCTTCAACTTCGTTTCCATGGGTGTATTCATGGAATTGCACTCCAACATATCAAATCTCTTTAGGATTTCAATTGCATACTTCCCTTGGTTAAGGAAGATTCTCTTTGGGCTCTGTCATACCTCAAGACCTAAGAAATAATGCATTAGGCCAAGGTATTTCATCTCAAATTCTGCAGCGAGCTTCTTTTTACATTCGGTGATGAAATTTTCTTCTCCAGTTAAGAATAAGTCATCCACATACAACAACAATATCACTGACTCATCATTCATAACCTTGAAGTAGAGGTTAGAATCAACTTTACTCTTGGTAAAGCCCAAGCTCGTTAGAAAACTGTCTATCCTTCCATACCAAGCTCTATTAGCTTGCTTCAACCTGTATAGAGCCTTTTTCAACTTGCAGACACGAGTCTTCGTGTCTTCAACTTCAAATCCTTGAGGTTGTTCTATATACACTTCTTCTTCAATGACACCATTTAGGAAAGCTGTCTTTACGTCGATCTGGTATAACTTCCACTTAATCTTAGCTGTAAGGGCTATGATGGTTCTGATCGAAGTGTATTTGGCTACAAGAGCAAATTTCTGTTCATAGTCAATGCCTTCCTTTTGAGAAAATCCACGAGCGACAAACCTTGCTTTGACCTTCTCAATATTTCCATCATCAGCATGTTTTATTTTGAAAAGCCAGTTGGAAGATACCACATCCTCATTCTTTGGTCTGAGAACTATTTCCCATACATCATTCTTTATTATGGATTGGTATTATTCTGTCATGGCATCTGCCCATTATTTCTTCTGAATGGATTCTTCAAAGCAGGTAGGCTCCTTCTCTAGGAGATCACACATCAAAGCCATATAACTGGAGAATGGCTTAGGTATCTTCACCTATCTCGTGGTTCCTTCGGGAACACCATACTTCTCTCCATCTTAAATAAGCTCCCTAGCCCAAGCAGGCTTTCTCTTATGGGATATCGTTATCTAAGGAGGTTCTTGAAATTCTACTATGTCGTGATCTTCTAGAATTTCCTCATCAGGGGAAGCTATGACTTCCCTCACTGGTTCTGCAACTCTGGGAACCTCCATCACTGATTCTGCAACTTTGGGAACCTCCATCACTGATTCTGCAAATTTGGGAGCTACATGTTCCTCTTCATATACTTTTTCAAGCTGACATCTTCTTGATTTCTTGAGTGCCACTTCTTCATCAAAGGTCACATCCTTGTTGATCTCAATATGACGGTGACCTAGTATATAAACCCTAAAGGCCTTGGATACCTCACAGTATCCAACAAATATTCCTTTCTTTCCTGAAGGGTCCATCTTATTTCTCTTCTCTTTTGGAATATGTACAAATACTTGGCAGCCAAATATTTTGAGATGTCTTACTCATGGCTTCTTTCCGGAGAACATCTCTTCAAGGGTATTGAACCCAAGTGTACCATAGGATAATCGGTTTTGTACATATACTGTTGTTTTTGCTGCTTCTGCCCATAAGCAAATTGGATTATCTTGATCATGGATCATGGTCTCCATTGCTTCCATTATTGTTCTATTCTTTCTTTCTGCTACACCATTTTGTTGAGGATTGTAAGGAGTGGTGAGCTCCCTCTTGATCCCGACATCTTTGCAATAGTTTACAAATTCTTTTGAGGTGTATTCTTCTCCATTATCTGACTTGAGTATCTTGATATTTCTTTCAGAAAGATTGTCTATAAAGGACTTGAATTTACTGAACACTTCATCTTTTGATTTCAAAAAATAAACCCAGGTTTTACGAGAATAATCATCAATAAAATATACATAGTATACATACCCACTAATGGAGGATGATGCCATTGGGCCACACACGTCTGAGTGAATGAGCTCTAAGACTTCTTCTGCTTTACTATCTCTCTTCGAAAAATGGTTCTTGATATTCTTCTCTTGTGCACATCCATTGCACACACCTTCATGGTCAACCTTGAGTTCTGGTAGATCTGTCACTGCCTTGCATACATATGGTAATGCCTTGTAGTTGATGTGGGCTAATATTCTATGCCAAAGTTTACATGGATTCTCAATGGCATGGGTTATGGTAGCTTCTGAGTGACCCTTTAGCTTATACAAGCCACCTTCTTCATTTCCAATGATGATTGCTTCTTTCATGGTTTTACCCTTAGCCCACATAAGAACCTCTCCATCTATAAAGGCAATTATGAAGCCTTTCTTTTCTAAAGCTGATATGGAGAGTAGGTTCTTTGTCAAACTTGGTACACATAATACATCCTTCATCTTCATTGGAGTCGCTAAATTAAGCTTGTAGTTTGATTCTCCTACTCCCTTGATAGGGTATTGATAATCATCTCCGTAACTTTTTGAGAAAACTTATTTTCTGAAAGGGAAGAGAGAATATCTCTTTGACCTGTCATGTGCTTGGGAGCACCATGTAATGTCCCTTTCCAAATAGGAGCTCCAAAGGAGAGGATTAATGGTCTAAACTGCCCCATTAGACTATAGCCAGGGCCAAAGAGGGGTAAGCAAGGTTACTAGAGGTCACTCCAGTCACAGGTGTTATATTCGGAAAGTGACATTGAGCTAAAAAGGTTTAAAAGCGCTTTTAAGTCATTATGAGCTAAAAATAGAAGTCAACAGTGACTTAGGGTTTCAACAATGATTTAGGGTTTTGGAAGTCAATAGTGAATTAGGGTTTCAACATGATTTAGGGTTTTGGAAAGCTATAAAGGAAGGGCTAGCGACCTAATTCAGGATTATGCATATTATGACTTGTCATTGAGGAGAGAGGCGCATCTCAGGAGAGATAGTTCAGTGGATTCCAAGAGGAAGACACCAGTTGGTTGATTTCGGTGTTGAGAGACATACCCTAGTCATCGAGAAGATCATTTAGGTCTTCCATCATTCTTTAGTAGCAGTTAAACAGTGTTCAACAGCAAGGGTGCATTCATCCAGAGTGAGAGCGCAACTTCTGAGAGGGTTTTTAGTCGACTTACCCCATCTAGGTGGAATTTCAAGATTTCCCTCTGACCCATTTGAGAGGAGGGCAAGGTGCATATTTTGCCTGGTTCCTCATCAGATTCTGACAGAGGAATCAATTGGGACACATTTTCCAGACTTGGACGTGCGATACTTTTGGCGGGCACATTTGGGGTTCAAGAGCGAGCATCAGATTAGATTCAGGGAAACCCTTCCGACTCATTTCCCAGTAGACCAAGGCAGTCATTTTGAGACATATCTCATTCGATTTTGACGGTGGAATTACTAGGACGCATTTTGCCAGAAGAAGAGGGGCGCATTCCCCCAGGGGTATCCATCCGGGGTCCAAACTCATCAACAGAGGGGTTCGACAGATACCAATACTGAGAACTAGAGTAGGGCGCATCATTTGGGACAGTTTCCAAGCCATTCCCAGAAGTACAACTCCCAGGGCAAACTTTCCAGACTTTCAACAGTTACCATCAGAGCTGCCATAGTCCCAACGCATCCATTGATTCCGCAGTGCTCCCATATTCCGGGTATTATCTTTAGTTTCTTATTTGTATTCCGGCTAAGATCCTTTGTCTATTGATCTAGTTGAGTATTGTCAGTTTATTCAGCCGCATTCGACCATTTTTGTAATACACAGAGATATCATAATACAAACATTGCAGTTCTTTGTCACATTTATTATTTGTATGATCATTTATATGTTGTAAACCATTGATCCTACACACATTAGCAACATTTCTTAGACTAGCCAAGTCAGGAACATTACACACCACTATAAATGAGCCAAGTGTCCTCTCCAGGTGATACTGATCTCGAGAGGGCCGAGATTAAGACATAGTCTTCAATGCGTTCTCTTATCATCTTTGTGGGTGGCTCTTCATCTTCAAATGCATGGGCATGGTGCCTCTTATTTTTCCTCTTGTATTCTTCTCGTCTAGCTGGACAATGTCTCACAATATGTCCTATCTTTTCACAATGGTAGCATTGGTAAGATGAGAAATCTTTTTCTTTTCTTTGTCCTTTCTTCTGGAATCTCTTAGGTTGAGATTCTTTATGCATGAATTTGTTTTGGGGGTGAGACTCTTTATGAGTTTCTTTCTGGAAGTAAGACTTCTTTCTTCCTCCTTTAGTGTGAGTAGCTAGGGCTTGATCTTCATCTCTTGATAGTAAAGCTTCTCAGTTAGCTACTCTTGTTTCTTCTTGAATACATTCTTCCCAAAGACTATCAAATTTTAGTTTCTCTGTTCTTGCACAAATGGTTTGGATGAATGCATCCCATGGTCTTGTGAGACCATTAAGGGCCGTAATTATGAGTATGTCTTCATCTATAGTATCTCCAATTGCTTTTAGCTGTTCTTTGAATTGAGATATTCTGGAGAAGTATTCCTGGATCGATTCTCCTTTCTGCATCCTTGTATTCTTGAGTTGAGTTCTTAGATTCATCTTCCTATTTATGTTCTTTCCTTCATATAATCTGGTTAGGGCATCGAACATTTCTTTTGGAGTCTTCTTTGAAGACACTTGAGGAATCAAGTGATCTTTGATAGAATCTGCAATGATTCTCTTAGCCCTAATTGTGTCCTTTTGGTGCTTTGCTTTCTCTGTAGCATCGACGGGTTTTGGTACTTCTTCTTTGAAGAATCTTGCTAGGTCATTATCTTCAAGAATGAGTCCAATCCTATACTTCCAGGCACGAAAGTTTTCCACACCTTATAATTTGCAGACATCTTTTACCCGGAGCTAGGAAAATGACCAAAAAATGAAAATGCTCAAAATTGAATTCTGAACTTACCAGGAGGTGTGCTTGGCTGAGGTGAGTAGCATGGTGTGGTTAGATTTTAGAAAATCCAAATTTTACCCCTTCAAACTTGATCAACAGATTTATGGACCGGTGCTTCTAGTTTTCTGGTACTTTTGGTACAATGGTACTTTTGGTACAATGGTACTTTTGGTACTCTGGTTTTCTGGTACTTCTGGTACTCTGGTACTTCTAGTACTTCTGGTTTTACGGTACTTCTGGTACTTTGTGAAAACTAGGGTTTCACTTTCCGGGAGATATAGCCACTGAAAAGTTACATTGAGGATTCCAAAGTGCTCCTTGAGGAAGGACACACTTTTCTAGATGGTTTTGGGGCTGAAATACTTCTTCAATAAAAGCCCTAATTTGCATGTACGACGACAATGACGTTTTTCACTTTCTCTTGTGAAAGATGCTCTCTTCATCTTAACTATGAAACCATGTTAAGGTTTAATATATTATTAGGTTTCTTTTCATTTCACTAGATAACAATAGCATAGATAGATCATTGAGAAATACACAATCACAAGAGACACATTATTTATCTTGGGAAACCCTCATGGGGGAGAAAACCCAACAAAAACTTCCTTAATATAGATAGCCAATAGAATGCCAAGAGATAACTCAAACAAATATAGAAAGTCCTCTACCAAGAATGCGCCTCTCTCTCTCTCTTCTTTCTTCTCCAACTACAGCTCTAAACTTGTGCTTTGATGAACAAGTGAGTGTTTGTCCAAATGAAGCATTAGCCTCTTTATTTATACAATCTAGCACATGTGGACGGAAGTGTATTTTCACTGGCAGGGCCGACTTCTTATTCTGGGTGGTTATAACCATCTTTAATATATTTTGGGGCCGACTTCTCATTCTGCCTATTACAATTAGGGTTTGACCAATCCGCAAAAGGGGATTTGGTCATTTACAATACTCGACATGATCAATCCGCAAAAGGGGATTGATATAATGAATAATACATCAATAATAATTAGAATACTCTTTGCAGTTACAATATTTCAACATAAAGTAATGTTGGAGAAACTTCTATCTTGAATATATGTGTGTGTATTATGGATTGTGTTATTTGTCTACATTATATTTTGCTTACAACATTTATGTTCTAACTATTTTGCACTAAGTCTTTAATTATGTACTTATATTGTTATAGATATGAGTTTAGGTGGATCTAAATATGGAGGTCCTGATGACAATTGTAGGAGAAAGGATAAGGAAAATAAAAGTGGAACAAACAAGTAGTTATAGAATCTGCATATAAAAATTGATCACCTATCATATATATATTTTTTTCAAAAGGACTGAATCATTGTGGATGGAGATCCCTCGAATCTCCAACATGTCATGATCTAAATTCGGAGGTCATGATGACGATCATAGGAGAAAAGATATGGAAAAGAGAAAGGGGAAAAAAGTAGTTGTAGACATTGATGACAGAAAATCAAAGGTGAATAATGATCACCAATCACATATTTTATGTTATTCATGAGGATCAAATCATTGTAGATGGAGATCCTTGGAATATCTAACACATTGATCATTTGCTATAGCCATAGGTAATTTTTATCTTGTTAAATGGAGTTCCTAATTTTTTTTTTACAAATTAAGGGGAAGCTTAGATTTGTAAGTTATGTTAAGTTATGGCAATATTAATTATGGTTGATTCTAATGGAAATAAAGTGGGAGGACTATGGGAATGGGTCAATTGACAAAGAATTGAAATATGCCTTTAAAAAAAATCTACGTAGAGATGGTGGAGGACTTGCAACATCTAGCAATCGAAGTAAATTATAATTAATTTTATCTTTAAGTGCAAGAATTCAATCATTCCGATTAATTTAAGTGTGATAATTTAGTCCTTATTGTTAATTGCAATTGTGTTAGTTTTCCTTTAATTTTGTTCTTACAAACACTTTCATAAGAAGATGAAAACTAAGAAGATGATGGCATGGTTTTGGATGATGGTTGCAATGTAGATAATGTATCAAGTTTTGATAATCAACCCAGTTCCGATTAAGATTTCTAATTTGATTGGTGTATTCTTGTAGTTAATATTTTCCATAAGGTGGCAGTGGACCACTTGTTTACAGGGATAACATATATCATTGCATACTTGTAAACAATATTCTCATTTATTGTGGGGTGGAAGTGGTAACTTCTTGTAATGCTTGGGATTGATAAGCCCAAGATCAACAAGAGCCTACTTTACTTGATTAACTTGGGAGCGTAAAATTTCAAAACACCTACACCATATGTGCATTCTTAGCTCTTTTAATTATTGGGTTTATTAGGATACTATTAGCACTCTGTAAATTTTGTCCGACACAGAGGTAACTGTTTCAACCAGCTTTAGAGCTGAGGCACTATCCTGCTCAACTCAAAGAGGGCTCTCTCATGTCACTTGATATAGCTATGGAAATCGGTGGCTAGATTTGGTTTGTGTTGGGGTTTTTTAATAAAATAACTGGAGAAATGAAGATGACATTTGGGCCATGGAGTCTGGAATGAACAATGGATTGTCAGAACATAAAAACTATTAAGAGGAACAGGCTGAATGAGGCAGTGAGTTTGAGTTTATATTTGAAAATTAGCATGGCATCAGAAGAAAAAGAAACACATAACTACATCAAAGCATTATAGGAATGAATTCTGAATTGGTTAAGAAGAGATAAACATAGTCTAAATTGCTAAGCCAAGAGCATCAAATAATGAATTTTGGGCCTCTAATTCTCCAATTTAGACAGGTGAAAGCGAAAAATGAAATATAGGATAACATGAATCACATAATATGAAATAAGACAAGACTCATATCACCACCAGTTAGAATCTTTTTGTAAACAATAAAAAATATGCCTTTGCATTTATATATTCATTCTAGCCCCAAAAATTTACAAAGTCTTCCTGTACAGAGGGCAGGCTCCTCTTTTCTCCATGCTTTCTATATCCTCGAGATAATGCATAAATAGAGGAATTTCTCTTGGAATTCAAAACGTTCAGACTTCCCCATAATTCTAAAATTAGAGATAAGTTACAAAAAATGAATGATTTATAATAACAATTATCCTATTTTAAAGGGACCGTTAGGAACATGTCTGTCATATCTAGGCCCCTTTCTTCAACCACCATCTGTCCAAAATATGTTGGGATGTACTTATTCCCACTTGAGAATTCATTTCATCTTAGCGATCTCCTCCTTTAGAGTGTCCAACTAGACTGATTGATTCTCCCCAATGCTTTCAGCCATTTTGGCTATGGTTTCTGTCTTCTGTCATTTGCTCTGTTTATTTTTCACAGCTCTTCTGTTGATGATTAGGTCCCTCATGATAGGATTGAGCTCGACTTCTAATTTTGGGTCCGTAGCAGGCTCCGTATGGAATTTGGTTGCTAGTATACGTGCAATCGCCCTTTCCTTCTTACTCGTAGATAAACCTGCCCTGTTACTTGAATGACCTATTTCACTAGATATGGCTTGATTGACTTTGTCCATGTATCCCACTTTCGTGGACACTAAGATGTTCCTACAAAAATAAGAGAGTCAATCAGTTTGGATATTACTCTGCTTATGGATGAGATGATGCCTCCATACTTGAGAATCAATAGTTATAGAGTTCCAATCATGAATCATTGACATGATGATTTGCAGGTACGTTGGTTTACCACGCTTGGCCAATCCATTTCAAATGATTGAGTTCATTATCCAACGGCATTCACCTGACATCATACGGTCATGAAGTACCCAAACGAGTGGCGTGCGGTGATTTGACTAGCCGTCGCTTTCCCCTAGACGAATCATTGATTTGACGTATTGGGACATGTGACATCAGGGATTTTGCAAAATGGTTTTAGGCAGACTGCCTTTCGCCCCAATGTATCTCTGGAGGCGCCACACATCCAAGTTTAAAACCACAATGGTTTTCCCCGGTCCACCCTCACATAGTTAAGTTCCGTGCTAGTTCATCGCCCGATACAGGCCTCAACCGTCAATCTGGGTTGTTTAGAGATCAACGATCTATAAGACTCCTTCCTTCGCTCTTCTACCATATTTGTCCATATTACCACCACGTATGACCCAAACCTCCAAATAACACCATGTCTCTACACTAATTTAGTCACCTCCTAAATTTAAATTTAGATTTGAAGTAGGATTGTCATGGTGATAACATAGGCTCCAACTGGGGATGCTATCCTCCTTGTGAGGTAGAAAAGCACTGTAGACCCAGTGCCTTCTTCATTGGGCTGCCTTCAAAACATGTGCATGTATTCTGTTACATCTTGGAGACTGAACGCCAAATCTTAAAACCGGAATTTGCAAACTTCTCTCAACTGTATACATAATACTGAATGCACCACTAAAATCTGACTGTACACACTATTGGGAATCCAAACTAAAAACTTTTTCTTGACCGACAAGCTTATTTTCACACTCCTATGTACTCTAACTACTGAAATGAACTATCAATCAAGTGAAATCAAAATGCCAATGCAACCATGGAAGTATTTTATCCACTGTCTGTCTACTTTGCACAAGCTTGCTCCAAATCCTACTGACTGATGATTCATTCAAAAATTCATCCATAATTCTCAAAAAATTTAAAACATTTGCACTGTTTATTTCCTCTAATAGGATTCCAAACGGATCTTCTAAAATATGCGTAAAAAAATCATCGTGTTTCACTCCTTCCACTGCATTTTTGTTTTCAGGTGATTCAACTTGTTTACTTCTAAAAACCTGACAGAGTTGTTGAGAAGTCTGGTAGTAGGGATTTCCCGAGTCATAAAGCAACCATGGCTGGAGAACATCATCTGGTGTAAAAAGATTCATATATGGTACATACATTGATTCATTGTAACCCGCTTTTATTTGTAGATTCTGATCATAAACCTTTCCCATATAATGTGTCTCAGGATCATGAATCATATGGAAGAATGATTCCTTTTCAGGAATCAAGATAGAAGAGCAAGATTCCTCCACAAGGGTTTCCTTGCTGTTTGGAGTTTTCATAGGTGAAATTTCAAAATCTTCATCCATATCTAGGCTATTTAGAAATAGGATCACTACGTCATTTTCCGCGGAAGAAAGGCAACCTTGAAATTGTTAGAAAAACAAGACCGTAGAGCAATAAAATAAAACAAATGCAGAAACAAAACACAGAAGACACACAATACAAGAGAGCCACAGATTAACGTGGTTCACCCAGTGTGGGCTACATTCACCAGAGAAATTGCCAGGTCCTTCCTTTATTATTATCCAGCAAATGAAGGGATACAACCTACAACAAAACCCACTGTAACTTCCTCTTCTTTCTCTCATAGTCTCTTCTCTCAGAATACAATATTCACCACCATACATAGCCGCAATACATTTCCCTCATAAAGAGGGTTGCCTTCTAGGGCAAAAAAACCTAACATAATCTCTACCGTTAGATCTGCGACCTTATAATGAATGGTCCAGATTTACAATGAAATTACAATATACTTTTACAAGGTAATTTTTGCTATGGGGGCTTCGCCCCCGAATCCCCATCGGGGGACGCTGCCCCCAAACCCCCGATGGGGTCTCACTTGCCCCCAGACCGGGGTACCCCCCCTCTGCACTCCCTCATGTGGAAGAGTGTACATACTTCTGGGGTGTAAATACTTCATGGGGTATAAACATGGCTGAAAGCAAGGACCTCTGAATCAGGAAGATA
>JZKD02S1966549.1:272752-287733 GCA_000966675.3 Picea glauca
TTAGAAATACCTTATTCGACGCCGAGGGTTTTTCATACAATTTGGCCAACGCATCCATCAAACCCTTCATTGTCTTTTCTTTCGAAATATTGAAAGCCACCGACGCTACCAGGCTTAGCCGTATCGTTCCTAGAGCCTTTCTGTCAAAAATCTCCCATTCTTTGTCCTTCATGGCCGTCGGGTTCTTTGCTACTCCGCTCAATGGTAGGAATAGATCCTTTTGATATAAATAGTCTTCCATCTACATCTTCCATAACTGGTAGTTTTGGCCATTAATTTCTTAACCCTAAACTTTCCATCTTCCGACATTGCTCCCACTCGAACTAGGAACCCTCTTTTCCTGCAAGTTACCTTACGTTCTGATACCAGTTGTTAGAAAAATAGGACCACGGAGCAATAAAATAAAACAAATGCAGAAACAAAACACAGAAGACGCACAATACAAGAGAGACACAGATTTACGTGGTTCACCCAGTGTGGGCTACGTCCACCATAGAAATTTCCAGGTCCTTCCTTTATTATTATTCAACAAATGAAGGGATACAACCTACAACAAAACCCGCTGTAACTTCCTCTTCTTTCTCTCACAGTATCCTCTCTCAGAATACAATATTCACCACCATACATATCCGCAATACATTTTCCTCATAAAAGAGGGTTGCCTTCTAGGGAAAAAAACCCTAACATAATCTCTACTGTTAGATCTGCGACCTTATAATGAATGGTCCAGATTTACAATGAAATTACAATATACTTTTACAAGGCAATTTTTGCTTTGGGAGCTTCACCCCTAAACCCCCATCGAGGGACGTTGCCCCTGAACCCTTGCTGGGGGCCCGCTTGTCCCCAGACCCCCCAGTCGGATGGATAGCACCCTTGGACCCCGCAGAGGGGGTACCCCCCCTCTGCACTCTCCCACGTGGAAGAGTGTACATACTTCTGGGGTGCAAATACTTCATGGGGTATAAACACGGCTGAAAGCAAGGAACTTTGAATCAGGAAGATAACCAGGCTCCACAACCAACATAAATACCTTGTCTTGCTGGTAATATTGTTGAACATCTGCATTAGTTCTAGGAGAAAGGAAAAGACCTTTGATAAAAATTTCTTGATTGGATTCTTCTTTAATCTGATGATTAAGCACAGATTGGAATTTTGAATTGAAATACCCTTCGAAGAAATGATCGTGCAATGCATGTGAGTGTAGTTGGTGTTCTTCAATGATGACAACCTTTTCATGTACAACAATGCTACTGTGAATATCGTCAGAACTCCCTATTTTTTTTTTTTTTTGAAATTTCATGATTTTCTCTTAACCATTCAAAGGAAGAAAAACATAAGGGGAGAGAGTTTTTATCTGTAATCTTGCTGCTTTCTTCACTTTCAATGCCATGCTTGGATGTTCTCTGATTTGAAACTCTACAGACATTTCATTTTAATAATTCGAATGAGGGAAAACACAATGGCAAGGTTCTGTTACCTGATTCAAAACCTTCTTCATTTTTTCCAGTATCATCATAGGTACATTTTTCCATTTCTTTAGGTTTCTGGACATGCTCACTTTCAGCTTTGTCTTCGACCAATGACTATATTTATGAATTTACAAGGTCTTCCTCAAAACAAAGAATAGGGTCATCAAGCGTCTGAGAAGAGTGCTCATATATCTTGTCAATCTGTTTCATTTGTTTGGTATGACTTTGCATCAACACAAATTCATTTTCCTCAACAATGATTTGAGAATTATCTTTCAACAATTTGAATGTAGTAAAGCACAAGGGTAGAGAATTTTCTTCAGCCGACCTAATATTTTTCTCCTCACTGTACTGCTGAAAAATAAAGTCTTCAACATCATGATCATCCTCGTATTTTTCATAAACAGGCAAATCAACATCATATGCAATGTCATCTAACAAGATCAGACTTGGAACATTGATCTATTCTTCAACAAACTAGTTTTCAAAATCATTCTCTTGATTGTCTACAAAAGAATATATAAGATAATCAACCCCCTGCTTATCATGGGATGGCTCAGAAGCTAAAACAACACTTCTTCTTCTAACAAGTGAAATATAATTTTTAGCACAATCATAAGCATTTGAAACTTCAAGAGGACCCATGATATTGTCAATTCTATCAGCTATTTTCTGTTCATATTCACTTTCATGTTCTTGAGCATCCAACCCCTCCTTTTGGATCTGTTTACATGCCTGGATGTTGTGTTGAATATATTGGGAATCATTAAACATTTGCTGTAAGGACTTAGGTCTTATTTCCATTAGGAGGAAAGATAAATTTGGATGAAGAGTTGTTGTATAATGGATCATGGCAACAACTTCAGTGGGTTGAATCTCTTCAGGCAATTTGTAGTAAATACTGGAAAACCTTCTACTGAATATAGAGATAGTTTCGTTGCTCTGCCATTCCAAGGCATAGAACTCTACAAGTTGTAGCTCCAAAGTTTTCTTCTTGCCCCAAAACTTAAAAAAAAAAATTCTTCAATTCCTCCCATGAGCTGATTGTATCTGGCTGCAGATGTCTAAACCAGTCTTTGGTGTCCCCTTTCAAGGATTGAGAGAAGGCCCTCATACAAACATCATCATGGTCAATCTTAAACAACTCTATAAAATGCTCAAACCCTTGGACGTGTTTTTAATTTGAGATGACATCAGGTTCCCCATCAAACATAGGCAGGTATTTATAACATTCAGGAGGAAAATCATGAAGGACTTGAGGTAATTTTAAGGGTCTGTATCTATGCTGAGTCTTGGAGGATGTTGGATCAAGTACAAGAGGTGAAATATTAACTTTGGTTTCATGAGGCTCATCAACTTGGTTATGGTCATCACATGGCCTAGATGGATTTTTTTTTATCAAAATCAGTGATACAGTGAGGATATGCATGTACAAATTTAGGAGGAGGATATATAATTTCAAGATTCTCATGATCATCATTGGAATGAAATAGGAAAAGAAACATTTGTTTGGCATATTCAAGGAAGGAGCAGAGGTAACTTATAAAAAATAGTAAAATGCTTTGGAGGAGATCCCATTTTAAGTACCTGTTTTCTTCCATGTTGCCTTTTCATACCTATGTCAAGGTATCTCATCTTCCAATGGAGTCTCTAAACTGCATTTGAAATTTGAGTAAAGTCACCAATAATGTTTTGGGATCTGGATTCTGCATTGAGAGTGGAGTCGCCAGTGAAAATTAAATTTTTTTGGATTCTTCTACTAGTGGAATCGCCTTCAAACTGATTTTTTGATGTGTGGAGTCACCAGAGAAGGAATACAACCAATATGTGCCTCATTGTCTGCTGCTCTCAGACCTTAGGACTCAACCAATGTCGTTCTTTCCTAGGGAAATTTTTTAATTTCGTCCCCATCAACGGTGCCAAAATGTTAGCACTCTATAAATTTTGTCCAGCTGAATAGACAAACGACAGAGGTAATTGTTTCAACCAGCTTTAGAGATGAGGCACTAGCCTTCTCAACTCAAAGAGGGCTCTCTCATGTCACTTGATATAGCTATGGCAATCAGTGGCTAGATTTGGTTTGTGTTGGGGTTTTTTAATAAAATAACTAGAGAAATGAAGATGACATTTGGGCTATGGATTCTGGAATGAACAATGCATTGTCAGAACATGAGAACTATTAAGAGGAACAAGCTAAACAAGGTAGTGAGTCTAAGTTTATATTTGAAAATTAGCATGGCATCAAAAGAAAAAGAAACACATAACTACATCAGAGCATTACAAGAATGAATTCTGAATTGGTTAAGAAGAGATAAACATAGTCTAAATTGCTAAGCCAAGAGCATCAAATAATGAATTCCGGGCCTCTAATTCTCCAATTTAGACAAATGAAAGCGAAAAATGAAATATAGGATAACAAGAATCACATATTATGAAAGAACACAAGACTCATATCACCACCAGGTAGAATCTATTAATAAACACACCAGTATCTCTATTTGTATATATATATATATATATATATATATATATATATATATATATATATATATATATATATATATATATATATATATATTCATTCTAGCCCCAAAAATTTACAAAGTCTTCCTGCACAGAGGGAAGGCTCCTCTTTTCTCCATGCTTTCTATATCCTCGAGATAATGCATATATAGAGGAATTTCTCGTGGAATTCAAAATGTTCAAACTTCCCCATAATTCTAAAATTAGAGATAAGTTACAAAAAAAGAATGATTTATAATAACAATTATCCTATTTTAAAGGGACCGTTAGGAACAAGTCTGTCATATCTGGACCCCTTTCTTTGACCTCCATCTATCCAAAATATGTTGGGATGTACTTATTCCCACCTGGGAATTCATTTCAACTTAGCGATCTCCTCCTTTAGAGTGTCCAACCAGACCGGTTGATTCTCCTCAATGCTTTCGACCGTTTTGACTATGGTTTTTGTCTTATGTTGTTTGCTTCGTTTCTTTTTCACAACTCTTCTGTTGATGATTAGGTCCCTCATGATGTGATTTATCCTAACTTCTAATTCTGGGTCCGTAGCAGGTTCCATATGGAATTTGGTTGCTAGTATACGTGCAATTTCCCTTTCCTTCTTACTCGTAGATAAACCTTCCCTGTTACTTGAATGACATGTTTCACTGGATATGGCTTGATTGACTTTGTCCATGTATCCCACTTCAGTGGACACTAATATGTTCCTACAGAAATCAGAGAGTCAACCAGTTTGGAGATTACTCTGCTTATGGATGAGATGATGCCTCCATACTTGAGAATCAATAGTTATAGAGTTCTAATCACGAATCAATGACATGATGATTTGAAACTACGTTGGTTTACCAAGCTTGGCCAATCCATTTCAAATGATTGAGTTCGTTATCTGGCGGTGTTCACTTGACATCATACGGCCATGAAGTACCCAAACAAGTGGCGTGCGGTGATTTGACCAACTTTTCTTTCCCCTACACGAATAATTGATTTGACATATTGGAACATGTGACATCGAGGATTTTGTGAAAATGGTTTTAGGTAGGCTGCCTTTCACCCCGATGTATCTCTGGAGGTGCCATGCATCCACATTTAAAACCACAATGGTTTTCCCCGGTCCACCCTCGCATATTTAAGTTCCATGCTAGTTCATCGCCCGATACGGGCCTCAACCGTCGATTTGGGTTGTTTCAAGATCAACAGTTTGTAAGACTCCTTCCTTCTCTCTTCCACCATATTTGTCCATATTACTGCCACGTACGACCTGAACCTCCAAATAACGCCATGTCTCTACACTGATTTAGTCACCTGCTAAATTTAAATTTAGATTTGAAGCAGGATCGTCATGGTGATAACAGATACTAACCACTATTTTGGGGAATTCTTTGATTGATTCAATCTATTTATCATATTTTAAAAAATCATGGAAATGCAGATGAATCATTCCATAACAAACTCCGAGCTTGCATACATTAATTTTTTGCGACTCACCCACAACAATAACTAACCACTATCTAGTCTAAGTTATGAAAATGAATCACTCTACAAAAAACTTTGAGTATTCCCTATAGGGCATGGGTATCTCATAAGTAATCATCCATACCAACTTTTGTATCATTGTTTCTTTACCTAACATTTGAAGAACTAGTGCTATTATAAGCATTCTAAATTGGCGACTTAAGACATAGTGTGAATTGAATAGGTGGTTGATCCAACCATGATTGCCATGCTTTCTCTTTGAGTTGTGCTCATTTAGAAGCCTTCTCTCATGTTGACATCCTAGTGGGGTGCAATAGTAGTTGATAGACAAGTTACTCATCATTTGATCCCTAATTGCAAATATATTGAAAAGTAAATCAATTATGTTAGTAAATGCGATGCATTTAGTATGTTCACATATGTTGATACTCCAACACTTTCCAACCCAAGGGATCAGGCCCCCCTTTGATTTATATCTTACGTATATTTATTATATATCCGATGTGGAGTAAGCTCACATTGTGATTATTCTAGTTATTACAAGTGGACATCATGTGATTGTTCCCATTGTTTGGTTTAAATGTTTAAAATATTTGTGTATGGGTTGGATGTTTTTCCCTTAGTGATGAGACTTTTCATTTGGTGATTGGTTTCTTAATTCATCATGTTTGCTTGATGTTGTGCATTGTCACCCACTTATTATGATTTTAGATTACACAATGAAATTGAAGTGCAGTGTGTACATAATGCATCACATGTATAAATGTTTAGGTTTGAGTTGCAATAATCGATCAGATTAAATCTTATATGTGATTTCTTGTCATGAAAGAGGATTGAGGGACACTAGTCAACTCCAATAATAAGCAAGGGAATCACACATTATCCATCAATCAACACAATGGTTTGTGGAATATTAAATTATCACTCGTGTGGATTGTCTTGGCATCACTTGGATCAACAATTGTTCAATTGGTCTATTTCAATATCAATACATTCATTTAGCCCTTTGGAAGGAAGAACCAACGAGAACCAAATGTTACTGATTAGATAGGCCAACATTTTTCCACTTCTCCAATCTTGCCTATTTCATGAAATTTGATTGTGTGATTGAATGATTAACGATTTATTTTCTCCTTGCCTTTAGTCATTGATTATTTACGATGGACTTGAGATAAAAATTGGTGTAGAGGTCCAAAGCCGAGATCATTTTTTTTATATTATTCACATGATATTACAATATATAATACATTCATCTAGTTACCACCTTTAACAATCCACATAACTAAATATATGTTACTTGGGATAGTGAATATATCTTAAGTTAAACATAAAATGGTTTAGGACTTAATGATTAGGAGAACAATTGCTAACAATCTCTCCCTTAATCATAAGTCCATACAAATGTAGTAGCTAAGCAACAAAGAGCAATGCAAAATTTGATAACATATCCAAGTCTTCAAGCTAATACCCATGGTCTAAAACCTCATGAATCAATGAAGATCCAATGGAAAAAATACTAAAAGTGGATGTTGAATACCAAGTCTGGAAAACCTGAAAATACGAGACAATCTAGTATGCCAAGTGAAAATGAAAAATTCTCATTTGTCCTCTACAAGGTTTGAATACCATCCCTGTAAATTTTGAAGACTTTCAAGTGAATAGTTGGACACATAATCCTTGGGATTGTGTTACTTGTAACATAATTTGTAAATATGAAGAGTCATAGGTGATAGGAAGGGTCAAGCTAATGCAACAATCATCCATGGAGTTGCGTTTTTTTCCCACTCCTAGCCTGACGGTGGTATTAGAGCCTGGTCTAACTCTATGATTATCTGCCCTAGGCATTTTATTTTCTTAGAGAAAACATCTATCATCTTTGTCTCTCAGTTTTCCAGTCTGCCCCTGCACTATCTCTTTGGTTTATTCTCTACCCTATGATTCTCCCTCAATTGATTCACCTTCAATCGTGAAGCTATTCACACAATGATATATGTCATGTACCCAACTCCCTAAGTAGCTTTTAAGAGACGAGGTGTTAGATTTTCACTTCTTCTAATGATCTTAAATCTTCTTTATCACAACTCCATCGCCTTCTTCTTATAAAGATCTTTCCAATGACGGTAAGTTCGCTCATAATTGAGCTATGGAATGAGAGTTATGGCCTTTCGAAGTTTTCAGTTTACATAGACAACATCTCTCTTACTGTTGCTATCATCCATGTGACATCTCATTGTCCATTCCAACTGACGTGGCGCCACCCTAATCCTAACATGACACTGGCCTAGCCTGCCATGGTGGAACGTTGGTCCATGCAGGCCCGCAACCATTGTCACTCGGACCTTCTCTTTGTGCACTCTTTGCTTCCCCTGATGAATAGGACATCGAGGAATATTCTTTCTCGATACCATCCATTCGAAGTTGATGCAGTTCACACTACCTCACTACCCCGAACCCAAGGTATCGAGGAAGATTCCATTCCCTCGATGGTATCAGGAAATGAAAGACACTTCCACACTAATCCTAGTAGAAGAGAAGAGAATTTAATCAAGAATGAAAATGACACAAGAAATCACACAGTACACAAAGATTTTACCCTGGAAACCCTAAACCAAGAAAACCAATATTCCTTTGAGCGTTCTTCTCTCTTGTTGTCTTATTGAATCTGAATAAAAGGTTACATGTCTAACCTTGGTCCACACCTAAGACATAATCAACATCATACCCTCTTGCCTAAGCAAGAACAACCCTATAGCCAATCCAACTTACATATGCATGACCAACAACCTACATCTAAATATTTCTCTAAAGACTGGCTATCCTAAGATTCATCGATTACATGAATTAACCTGCATTATCCTTTACAACCTTACAACACGCCTCTTTATAGGCTTAAAAACAAGAAAATCCCTAAAGATTGGAGCCCCAAAACGGTTACAGATCCATGCATATCATTAGCTACAAATCCCGCAAATTCTGAGATTCTATTACAGTCGACTCCAAGTTAGATTACCAGTTGACTACTGGTTGGCCTTCATTCGGTCTCTAGTCGGTCGTCTCACACTCTCACTTCGACCTCTTGTTGGTTGACTTGTTGTTGATATCTTCAACTTTGAATTTACCCGGTTGACTCCCTCGACCTTCGACTTGTTGTTGATCCACCTCGACCTTGACTGTTGTCGATCCACCTCGACCTTCGACTGTTAGTCGATCTACCTCGAATATACTTTCATTGCAAAGAATATAACAACCCAAAATTCTCCTACTTGTTGTCTTCTTTGCTGAAACATGAGATTCCTGAAATTTCGTTCACAGACCTAGGGCAACAATGCCCATTTTCTCTATGCACCAAGAGAACTTCACAACACTCACAAACTTGGTCAACGAGTCTGCTATGTTTTCCAACGTGTCTACTTTCTCCAATAACACCTTGTTACTTTCCACCATATCTCTTACAAAATGGTATTGTACATCAATGTGCTTAGTCTTCGAATGATAAGCAAGGGTCATTGCTAGAAATATTATGCTTTGACTGTCAAAACTTATCCTAATAGCTTTTTGCTCAAACCCGATTCCTGAACACAACCTTTGCATCCATACCACTTCTTTGTTTCCATGAGTGGCCGCCATGTATTCAAATTCTATTGTTGACAAGGCTACGATCGCATGTCGCTTACTCATATAACTTATTGCTCCACTAAACATCTTGAAGACATACCTGTTGGTCGAGCTCCATCGATCTAGATCTCCATCCTAGTCGATGTCGACAAAGCCATGTACATTTAATTTAGCACTGTCACCTCTAGGTATTCCTTGATAGCATATAACATAGTCCTTTGTGCCACACAAATACCTGAATACTCTCTTGACAACTATCCAATGCTCCTTGCCAGGTGTCGACATGTACATGCTCAACACTCCCACTACATGGTCAATGTTTGGTTGAGTGCAGACCATCACATAAATTAGAATACCAACAACACTTGCGTAGGGAACTTGTGCCATGTCCTCTAGTTCTTCTTGTGTATTTGGACACTTCTCATTAGAAAGCCTTGCTCCCATGGGAATTGACACCTTCAACAGTTCACAATCCTGCATGTTGAACCATTTCAGCATTGTTTCGATATACTTCATTTGATTCAACCATATATTTCTAGCTGATCGATCTCTCTTAATCTCCATTCCCAGAATGAAGTTAGATGCACCGATATCCTTCATGTTGAACTTGGAGGATATCTACTTCTTCACCTCCTTTATTGCATCCATGTTGTTTCCAATCAACAACATGTCATCGACATGCAAAACTACATATATGAAACATCCACCTTCTTCCTTGGAATATATGTAGTGATCAACTTTGCTTCTCACAAATCCCAAACTAAGGATGTATGTGTCAAACTTCTAGTACCACATCCTTGGTGATTGCTTTAGACCAAAAAGGGATCTTTTCAGTTTGCACACCAACTCTTGCTTTCCCTTTACTACAAAAACTTAAGGTTGTTTCATGTAGATTTCTTCTTCTAGGTCCCCATGTAGGAACATTGTCTTCATTTCCATCTGTTCTATTTCTAGATTGAATGTTGTAGCCAGAGTACTCTAATGGAAGTTAGTTTTGAAACATGGGAAAAAATCTCACCGAAGTCGATTCCCTTGACTTGGGAATAACTTTTCGCTACTAGTCGAGCTTTGAAATTCTCGACTTGTCCTGCAACATTCATCTTCTTCTTGAATACCCACTTGCTACTTGGGTGATTTCTTCCACTAGGCAACTTGACTAAATTCCATGTCTCATTCTTATGCAAGGATTCCATCGCTTTGACCATGGCATCCTTCCAAAGTTTACCCTCTGCCGAGTTGACTTCCTCACCAACTGACTTGGGCTCATTGTCGATGGCAGTTAGCATTAATGTAGAAAGAAATTCGGGTGGACTATACCTTTCGACTGGTTTTCTTATTCTTTATAACCTCTTTACCACTAGAGTCAATTTTTCCACCTCTTCCTCAGATTCAATCGACTCATATAAATCATCTTCTTCATTCCTCAGTTCAAACTGGACCATATCATGATTATTCTCGGTCATATCAACTTCTTCAGGATCAAACTTAACTCCGACTTCTTTGAAGACCACATCTCAAATATACATTGTTATCCTTGATCCAGGATCACAGAGCTTATATCCTTTCATTCCTTCTTTATATCCAATGAAGATACATTTGAGTGCCTTCTTGTCCAACTTACTCCTCCTTTCCTTGGGAACATGCACAAATGCATTACAACCAAATACTTTGAGATGTGTCACCGAAGGCTTCTTACCTGACCATACCTCATTTGGAGTCTTGTTGACTAGTGTCAATTGCCTCCGCCTAGAATTCTTGTGTGAGCCCAACACCGCTGAGCATGCTCCTTGCCTTATCCATCAATGTTTTGTTCATTCTCTCAGCAACTCCATTTTGTTGTGGGGAATATGGTGTGGTATTTTGGTGTGCTATGCCACACTACTTACAATACAAATCCAATTATTTTCCACATAATTCACCATCGTTGTCAGTCCTTGACACTTTAATCCTCTTCTCTGTCTAGTTTTCCACAAGATATTTAAACTCCTTAAATCTCTCGAAAACCTCTGATTTCTTCCTCGGGAAATATATCCATGTCTTCGTAGAAAAATCATCTACGAAGGAGACACAATACATGGATCCACCAAGTGAAGGCACTATAATTGATCCAAAAAGGATCCTGAGAAGGTTAATACAACTCAGAATGCACATAAGCAACTTAGAACGCTCATAATGGCTTTAGCAGAAAGCAAAAGGGAAAAAATTCAAAGTTCCCAAAACTCAGTGAAAAGGGCATGATCACGAAGAGTGCGTCACAAGATTTCTAATGACAAAAACGACTCATCACAAGCTTTCTAATGACGCAAACGGCTCGTCAAACGAAGTTACGGATCAAAAGTTATAAGTGATCAAAGTTCAATCAGACTTGGTCAAAAGTCAAAGTGACACATGGCACATCCGTACAACTGATTATACAAGATGACGTGGCAAGGATGGAAGACACGTGGGCAAGTTAGGTGATGACACATGTCAGTTTTATGGGCAAATCAGATTGCGACAAGTGGCAGTTTTGTTGACAAGTTATATGGTGCCACGTGGCCCAGTCATGGGCTTCCATGTGGCACACCTCCAATGGTTGTTGGGTAAAAGTTTTATGACTCCACCAGAGTCAAACTCATGACCTCTCACTAGCCCAAGGCCCCACAAATCCGCACTACCACTACACCACACCTTGTTGCTTGTTAATAATATGTTCCAAATAATATTTAAACTAAGGGTTTGAAATAAGGTGCCAAAGGGAGGGGCTAGGCCTTCGGCCCAACCCCTGTTCACATGCTCTAGTTCCATACGACCATGGTCTTTCACCCACTTAGGGGCTTAACCCAACAGAGCACTATATTTAGCATATTCTCCGCCAATTATTACCATTCCGCCATTTAAGTGGCCACATTCCATATTTAGCAGAGCGCGCCTTTGTTATAACCATATGAAAAAAGAGCGGAGTCCACAGGATTCGATCTCGGGACCTCCACCCAACCAACGACTAAATTTATCCACTTTAACCAACACACTAACCTCCTCACTTATTACATAACGACCCGAAAAATTGTATAAAAAGGGGCTTAGAAAGTGCATTCGGAACACAAGAGTACGAAGGAGGCATACTGAGCGCATCCGTATAGTACATAATTGTATGAACTGGTACAGATTTGGCACGGAGTTCGAGATTTTCTTAGTGTTTATTGCAGGAGCAGTGGCACAAAAACCAAGGCATGGGTGTCTTGGGGGCTTGAAAGTGTCTGACTCAGATTGAGGCGTGGAGACAATCATTTTTAGGTAAAACAATGTCACAAACACAATGGTGGTGTTAGTTTTCTGGTTTAATCAAAGCTGCTATGGCTTAACTCTATAATGAGGTATACTTATGTATTTTGCCCAATTCTTTTATGGAGTTAATAAAAAGACCTACCCATTTGAGAGCAAGGCCCAAAGATGTAGTCTACTAGGGACAAACTCCATTATCAAGTTCCTTGTGTTCATATTGCATGTTTGTGTCTCTTTCCTTTTGAGATTTTCCTCCTTTATGGTGTACTTTTGTTTATTCTCATTTAATATAGTTCTTTAATAAGTAACATGACGAAAAGATCCCGGATCATGTTGGTATCAGAGCAGTCGTCTTTGACTTGAATTATTAAGTATGAATGCTTACTAGGGCTAAGAATAATCAGGGTGAAGGAACTCTTACGACGTTCAATCCTGAAGTTGGCCGTGTATCCTGAAGGAAGAAGATGGCAGAAGAGGATAAGCGTGATGAACAGGAGAAAAACTTTCACATGGTCTTTTATCACATGTCAGAAATGGTCTAATGAATGTATGGAGATTACGAGAAGATGATGAAGAAGAAAGGGAAGAAAAAGGAAGCACCACCAGATGATGATGCTTCGATAAATCAAGAGGCTGGAGGAGATCCTCTCGAGCCTCCATCTTCGCCTTCAAGTTCCAGTTCTTCTTCCTCTGAACATTCTCATCACTCTTGGCATTCTAACCATAAAGCCTCTTTTAAGAAACCATTATTAAATCTTGATGTAAAGTTTACTTTACCTATGTTTAATGGAGATGCTAATCTTGAGAATATAGATAATTGGATCCGACAGGTTGAAGTATATTTCCGTGCTCAACATATTGACAAAGAGGAAGTTAAAGTGCAACTGGCTTCTCTTCGGTTGGAAGGCACCGCTCTCGTATGGTGGGAGAGCAAGCTACATGATAGAAGTAAGTGTGGTAAGCTTCTTTCCTCATGGTCAGAATTTAAATCAAAGATAAGGAAGCAGTTTTATCCATTAGGGTATTTACATAAAGCAATGATGGAATGGAAAACGTTGAGATAGAGTAAAGGTCAGACTGTACAAAGTTGCATAGAAGAATTTAGGAAGAAATATTTAGCATTGAATATTCCTTTGGATTATTATGAAACTTTAATGAAGTATATTGGCACACTTCATAGTTATATTCGTCATACTTTACTCTTGTTTAACCCCACTAGTCTTGATGAAGTTTGTGTGCAATCCACTCACCTTGAGAACATGGGTAAGCATGTTCAAGAAGATCCCACGAAGAAACCCTCCAATTTCCCACAAAAGACTTTCAATAAGTTCAAAAGGAAGGACAAGAAGACCGCTACAGTAACGAGAGAAGGAGGAAAACCATCTTGCACTCATTGCAAGAGGAGCAGTCATGATGAAGAACACTATTGGAAAATACATCCAGAAAAGAAACCAAAACAATTCGGTGGAAAGGGGAAGATAAAAACTGTTTCTATAGTGCAGCAAGATCTTGGTTCCGAATCTCGAGATGAAGGAAATATCACAACGACTGGAGTACAAAGTAATGATTATCTTCATCCTAGTTCAAGTTCCAGTAATGAATCTCATATTGATGAACGAAAGAGGAATGAGTTATTTCATATACGAGTTGTATCTAAGAATACTAATATAGATACATTATTTGATCTGGGTTCCCAAGTAAACTGAATATCTGAAGCACTTGTCAAGAAGATGGGTCTTGAAATGAAACCACATCCAAAGCCTTACCCTCTTGGTTGGATATGTGATAAAGCAAAACTTAATGTCAACAAACAATATAGGGTCAAATTTTCTATTGCTTCAAAGTTGATTGATGAAGTCTTCTTTCATCATGAGAACAAATACCACCTTACTAAAGGGGGAGTGGAATATATTGTTAGAGCTCACATCATGAGGGTAAATACAACACTTGTTAGTGCAGAGCAAATGAAAATACTCATAACCACTAATAAGAGATATGTACTCATGGTCATCAAAGAGAAAGACGTCGGGACATCTGATGCTTTCCAAGGATGTGATCCATCTCATAAACAATAATTAATTGATATTCTCTCTAAGTATGATGATATTTTTCAGGAACCAGATGGATTACCTCCTAAGAGGGAAATCCAACATGAGATACATCTTTAGCAGGATTCTCCTCTTCCTAATGTGGGCATGTACATGATGTCATTTGTGGAGATGACAAAGATCAAGAAGCAGGTACAAGGCTTATTGGATCAAGGAGTTATCAGGCCTAGTTCATCTCCTTGTGGTTCTTCGATCGTGATGGTGCCAAAGAAATATGGAACATGGTGAATGTGTGTCGATTACCGGGCTTTAAATAAAATCATGGTGAAAAATCTGTAAGTTTTAAACCTGCGAAGTAAAGCAATGCATATATATTCTTAAGCAATACAGAAATTAATCAATGGCTCATACACATAATACATAGAGATCTTTACCGGAAACCCTCAACCGGGAAAACCTTTCTTTTTCATCATTTCGAATTTCACCATTCACCATACAATATATACAATGTTTTTAGGTATTCCATAGATACCAAAACCCTAATCCCTTAATCCGGGATTAATTTACAAATCAGCTAAAAATAGCAAAA
>JZKD02S1966549.1:291536-315347 GCA_000966675.3 Picea glauca
TTCGCCATACAATATATACAATGTTTTTAGGTATTCCGTAGATACAAAAACCCTAATCCCTTAATCCGGGATTAATTTACAAATCATCTAAAAATAGCAAAATCCGCTAAAAATAGCAAAATACCGCCCCCCAAAAAAAATTTCGGGGCGTTGCCCCGAACCCCATCGGCACCGGGCTACCGCCCAGTGCCGAACGCTGCGCGTACTCACGGCGCTGCCTCGAACCCCGTCGGCCCTGGGCTATCGCCCGGTGCTGAACGCTGCACGTAGCCAGGGGGGGAATACCTGCCCCCCCCTGGGACCCCCCTAGGAAGCGCCCGGCGCAACGACAAAGCCCTAGTTTGTACGGACCGTCAGACGCAGTTGTCGTATCTGACGCACCCACACACACACATGCAAATAATATAACACATACCCAACATTCTCCCACTTGTTGTTTTCTTTACATCCAGGGGTCCAGGGGATTATATAGTCAACAATCCAGGGCAACAATGCCCATTGTTACTCTACACCAAGAGAACTTTTCTGTGCTCACAGACCTTGTCAATGAATCTGCAGCATTCTTCAAAGTGTCAATGGACCGTCAGACGCAGTTGTCGTATCTGACGCACCCACACACACACATGCAAAGAATATAACACATACCCAACAAAATCGATACCCTCTTCCTCGTATAGATGATTTACTTGACCAGTTGAAGAATGTTGTTTATTTCACTAAGTTGGATTTGCGAAGTGGATATCATCAAATCAGGGTCGCAGAACAGGATGCATGGAAGACTACCTTTAAAACCAAACAAAGATTGTTTGATTGGTTAGTTATGCCGTTTGGGCTTTGCAATGCTCTGACAACTTTCATGCATGTGATGAATGATGTATTCAGGCCTTTCCTGGTGTTGGCAGAGGGGAAAATCTAGGGTTCAATGCTACAACAATGCACCAACAAAACCCTAACTACCGACCCTTTCGACAACACCTGCGAAGCAGATGAAGTCTCACCCGAGGTAGAGGAAAGGGTGGTTGTAGAAATCAGATGTCTACAACCTTAGTTGGGACACAGATTTGTGATTCTAACGCTTAACAAAGTGCTTAGCAATTAACCTTCATCAATATTCATTTCTTAGTAACAACACAAATGTACCCTAATTACAGAGTATCATAGTATGCAACCAGATCCATCATCTAATAACATTTAACATAACATAAACATATTAGATCTAGCAGATTCAAGCACTAAGCACATTCATATAGGTCAGATATAACATTCATTCACATGATTAGGCACAAAGCAACATCAAGTCTATCTAACATGCATGACATAGAAACACATCGATGCATCACGCAAATCAGAGCAACACAACATGTACGTGGTTCACCCCCACCCTGGGGCTACATCCACCAACTCTTCTTCTTTATTAATGTCTTCAATCGGTTATAGCACATAGTCATCAAAAACCCTTATGCACACAGAATAGAAGATCTGCGCAACTCGCTAGATCCTTCTTCCCTGCGTCGTAGAACAAAGCCTTCTATAATATCTACAATAACTTGCACTTAGCTCTGTAACCCTTCTATAGTCATGCACATAGCACTACTAGCACTTATCTTACAATACATAGATAGGATAACATCCCCTACTTAATTCGCCTAGACAACTATTTATACATACAAAAGTGTGCCTAAGCGTGGGTGAACCCACAGGCCGACATCGCTTTCCCATTACATTGTCCCAAAACCCAAAAAGGGGATCGAAAGTGGGCCGAGATCCCATGATCTCTGCTTCATCTGGTGATCCATCTTCGACAAGCTATCGAAGTCCCAAAAATGGTCAAATATGACCAAGTGTTCCTCAAAACTTGGTCAAGGGCCAACAGACCCCCAACACTCACCTGTGACTCATCCCGAGTCACTTTGGTCTAAGAAATTCCGATTTGAATGCCTCGAGCTTGGCTCAAGCTACTTCGATTTCCTGCAGTGCTACTGCTTCTTGCTCAGTGAAATCCTGAATAAGTGCATCATTGACTGGTCCTTCGAGGCGTTGTTTTGTTGTACTCACAACCTGTTCAATTTCTATTCCTTGGCTTTCAAGTTTAGTGAATAGTTGACATGCCTTTTCTTGCACTGGTTGAAGTCGTTGAGAAACTTCCATTAATTTACTCTAGAGTGTGCGTACTTGCTGCTGGGTCATGCATTGCTCTGGAAACCTCTTCATTCTCTCAACTGGTGACAAGGCCTTTAGCTGTGCTTGTAACGTGTTTGCCTGCTGCTGTGCGTGTTGGAGCTGCGACTCTAATGCCTGTAATTCTGGACTTTTCGTGAGGCTTTCATACAGTTGGGTGCTTATGGAGCTCAAATGCTTGTATTCCAAGGCAAAATATTTTAGTCGGTCAACTTTGCTTTGGGCAGTGGCCTCTCTTAGGTCTCTTATTTCTTGAGGTGTCTCAGGTACAGTGCGAAGTTCTAGGTCTGCGATGCGCTACTGAAGTTGCTGGATCACTCCTTCTAGTTGTGCCACCTGCTGTGGAACTCGTTCTTCTATCTGGACTTCAAGGAATGTCATAGAGTGAAGTGATATGTGAACCCATTCCTGTACTTCGAGTTGCTTTGTGAGCAACTGCTCCCTGTCTTGCTGTAGCGCTTCTTTCTCTTTCTCCCACTTTGCTTGAAGAGCTAGTTTTTTCTGTTCTGCATTACTGCACTATTCTAGAATATCTTTCTATGCATGTGCCAAAGCTTGGGTAGCTTGTACTGTCTCTTCCTGGGCTTGTCGAAGGTGAGCTTCAAATTTATTGGCAATCTGGTGTAGTTGGGCTAGCTCATCTCTTGGTTCTTCTGTTCCACTTGTCGAGGGTGCAATAGAAACTACATGGATGGATTGTAGTGCCTGCTGCACTTCTCGATTTTCTCCCTTGATTAAGCTGAATACCTCCTCCTACTTCGCTTCTTTCCTTTCCACAATCTCTAATGAAGCATCATTCAACCAGTGACTAAGAAGTCGAAATCATCTGAGGTGAGGGTAGTCTTAAACGTAGCCTTGGTGGCTCTGGATTTCTTTTGGGATGAAGGATCTGGCGGGGTAACCTTCCTTTTCTTGGTTGGATCCTCTTCGTCTCTAGGTGGAGTAACTTCACCTTTTCTCTGCTCGACTTCCATGCCACCTAGTTCTCCACCATCATCTCCCTGTTCAGGTGAGGTCGAGGATGTCTCCACTGATGTGCTATGGACATCATGCACTTCATCATTTTTCTTCATTTTACTTGGTCCCGGTGTGTCCGGCATAGTGTCAGGGATATCCACATCGGACATCTCTGTAGGGTCCGCTAGAACAAGGAGGTCCGCCGACCATTCCTTGGCAATCTCCTCCAAGTCATATTCTATCAATTTGTAATATGACTGGAGCTGATGTTTATGCTCATTAGCGCGCGCTGTAATGTAGGTAAAGTGGCGGTCCGCACTGAACTTCATCAAGGGTCTAAACCTATAAAGTGTGTTCGGGGTGATGCATGGTGTAGACTGGATTGAAATCTTTAACTGGTTGTAGTAGGCGTGGAAGATGACATTGCACTGCCACTGTTTTCTCATGTTGCTGGAATACTACATCATACAAAACTTCGCGGCCAGTGGTTCGAAAGGTTCTATATCCAGGAAAGTGGCACCTTCTGGTATCTCCCAGGAAATGAAAGAGATCAATATAAGAAGCCAACTAAAATGGAAGTCATACCCTTAGTCTTTCATTTCTCTGCAATCAATCTCTAGTTGGTTGACAAGGTACTGCGCCCAGTTCATCTGTAATCCTTCTGCGCACTTCCCTGCGAGGTCGACCATGAATCCGGTCACTTGAGTTGGTCTATTCTTATGAACTAACTTGCCCGTGATCAGCTGACAGGAAAGGCACACTGTGCCACTTTGGATAGAGGCTACCTTGTAGGCTCGCGTGCCCTTCTTGACATTGCAAGAGGTTTCCTTAATTTTCTACGCTAATGCACGATTGGAGGTCTTTCCTGGGTAGAACTCCTATGAATTAGGGCATTACATGCTAAGCTCTATGATTTAATTGATCAAGGCCGGATCCACAATGATGCATTGGTTTATCCATAGGTATCCTCTGTGATAGCAAGATAGAAGCAACTTTACGCACACATTCACCTCCTGGTGTCTGCTAAAGTGCAGAATCTTTATAACATTCAACAATTTAGACTGCAAGAGGTTCTGGTTCCAAGACTGTGGGATGATCTTCAAGTTCTTTCCCTTTGTCTTCGTTAGATACTTGTGCGGGGCAAGCATACTATAGAATTTCTTGTCGCTGAGGTTGAAGTCACTAAAATTCAATGCTGCGAGCTTGTCTTGATCGACTCGAACTATGCACACTCATTTCGGAAGGTACACGGTGATCAAAGTATACTCGAAGTCTCTGGGTACACTGTCGTAGTTAATCCCACTACTCAGAGGTGGTATGTAAGTTGGTAGAATGCATGGAATAAGCTTGGCATTCACAATGCCGTCTTTTTGCTTTGTTCTTGTCTTTGTCATGGTTCGGGAAGGTCCTGCTCCATGAGCAGTTGAGGGAGAAGCTTGGATTCCTCCTATTGATGATGCTTGCACACCTGTAGACATCCTTCTTTCTGACTTGACTCTCTCAGCCATTAAGTCAATTAGAACATCTTCGACTGCTTTCTCTACTGCGCTGAGCTTGTCCGATATACAAGATTAGGGTTGATTAGATCGGATGTGAAATGGATTCAAAAATTGCAGTGGAGGGTACGGGAACAAGGCAATGATCATAGTGAAAAATAATCTCAAGCAGTGGCCTCAAGTTCTTCGTTAGAAAAAGGTATTCTCGGGGCGTGGTGCGGTGGACTAAGTAAGAAAGTTAGCAACGGTCTGCTTGCAACAAGTATGAGGTGTCATTAACTCATGTTCTGTCCATTTATGGTGCGTTCTGATGGTCTAGTGGTGAATCATTAATGCTTTTTGGCCCATTCAGAGCAACAGTCGAATAGTTATATCAACTTCCAACAGCTATATTGCTTCGCCTCGACGAAGTGGCCTATGTCACTGGTCTGATATCTCGGCGAAGTTCAATTTTTGTGAGTTTCCCATTCTGCGAGGTCCCCTCTGAAATATTCTATAGTCTGTTGATATTAGCTCTCTTTTTACTTATTTTCCTAGCCTTTTTTCCAGTGAGCTTCGTCTCTGGGATTCTCTTTTCATTTTGATTCTTGTTTTCCTTGCACATAGGTACTTCAAGCTGCTGAAATTATCTCCTAAAACCCAGGGGTAATAATTATTCTTTTTCTGGAACATGTGCTTTGGGCTTCTGTGAGCCTTCTGACATTCTTTTAGCTTTGACATATGTGCCTCTAACAATAAGTGGCTTCGATCTGTTCTCCTGTTCTTCAATCAACTGCGCAATCCTTTTGGTCATGAAATCTGTTAACTCTTGTCTCTGCTATTCTAAAACTTTTTCTTCTTCTTCTTCCTTTGTGGATTTATCTTTCTTAATCCAAGGTTTTCCAAGTAACATAGTAAACGGGGCGCTATCCTCAATAAACTTAATAATCTCAAAATCTTCTTCAGTCGAAGTTCCATTGACTGTTATAGGTATCTGAGTGAGTTTTCCACATAACATTATCAGTTTTCCTCTGAATAGTCCTATTCTCCCAGTGAAGGAATCATGGTGGGATTCCCTATAACTTCCCAATTTCTTTCTGGCATGATGTTCACTTCTGTTTCTTTGTCAAGAATATAGTCAATGTCGAAGTCCCCTAGTCTTGCTTCAACTTATTCCTTTTCTTTGAAGATCTCCGATAATCGGACATCTTTATGTTCTTTCAGGGTTTCTTTCATATGTATCAATACTTTCTCTGATTCTTTCTGAGATTCGGCTATTTCTAGAGCTATCTTAGGGTTTTCTTCATTTGGATTCATTCTTTCAAGATTAGCAATCATTCTAGGGCAATCCAACACTTCATGGTCGAAAGCTTTGCAACATAGACAACTAGGTTTTCCACTTGGGCATTCCTTAGCTAGATGTCATGGTTTTATGCAACTGTAACATAGGGTTAATCCTCTCTTTCTTGTGAATGATCCCCAACCTCTTCTGTACTGCGCACTAGAATCATGGTAGCTAGCCTACAAAAAGTCTCACTAGGATCCTGCATCCATTGGTTAGTCCAAACATTCTCTATACATAGGTATAACATATTTATCATTATTCTTACCAGATCTATCCATATCAAACCTTCTTTCATCTAACAATGCCCTGGTTTTCAAGCTAGGATAGACTCTATCAAGCATACTTAGATCCATATTTTAGAAACAATTTTTTTTATTTTTTCACTTATCTTACTTTTACAGAGCATAAAGCTTCCAGATCTAAAATTGTTTAGCTGTTCTTACCTCTATCAGAGAAAAAATATTACAGATCTTACCTCTTTCTGTAGATCTGACCTCTTTTCTTCAGAAACTTCCACTTTAACCTTTCTTAGAGCACAAAGGGTTCAGATCTGACTTCTTTTCTTCAAATATGTCCTTCCTTCTTTAGCACAGAGCTTATCAGATCAAGTGGATAACTGTGCGCTAGGGCAAAGGTCCATGCACAGAGCTCCCAAGTTTCAAAACGAATCTTTGCACCAAGCTTCTTCTTTCTCAGTTCCCAACAATCACAGTTTCAGGTCTCAACAATAGAACCATTTGTTGGCACAGGGGAAAACCTAGGGTTCAACGCTACAACATCGCACCAACAAAACCCTAACTACCTGCCCTTTCGACAACACTTGAGAAGCAGATGAGGTCTCACTCAAGGTAGAGGTAGGGGTGGTTGTAGGATTCAGATGTATGCAACCTTAGCTGGGACACAGATATGTGATTCTAATGATTAACAGAGCGCTTAACAATTAACCTTCATCAATATTCAGTTCTTAGTAATAGCGCAAATGTACCCTAATTACAGAGTATCACAGTATGCAACCAGATCCATCATCTAATAACACTTAACATAAAAAGAACATATTAGATCTAGTAGATTCAAGCACTAAGAACATCCATATAGGTCAGATCTAACATTCATTCACATGATTAGGCACAAAGCGACATTAGATCTATCTAACATGCATGACATAGAAACACATTGATGCATCGCACAAAGCAGAGCAACACAACATGTACGTGGTTCACCCCCACCCCGGGGCTACATCCACCAACTCTTCTTCTTTATTAATGTCTTCAATCAGTTACAACACATAGTCATCAAAAACCCTTATGTGCACAAGACAAAAGATCTGCGCAACTCACTAGATCCTTCTTCCCTGCATCGTAGCACAAATCCTTCTATAATCTCTGCAATAACTTTCACTTAGCTCTGTAACCCTTCTATAGTCATGCATAGAGCACTACTAACACTTAGCTTACAACACATAGATAGGCTACCGTCCCTTACTTACTTCTCCTAGACATCTATTTATACATAAAAAAATGGGCCTAAGCGTGGGTGAACCCACAGGCCGACATCCCTTTCCCATTACATTGTCCCAAAACCAAAAAAGGGGCCTGGAAGTGGGTCAAGATCCCATGATCTCTGCTTCGTCTGGTGCTCCATCTTTGATAGGTTGTCGAAGTCCCAAAAATGGTCAAATATGACCAAGTGTTCCTCAAAACTTGGTCAAGGGCCAACACCTGGATGAATTTGTGATTGTGTATTTAGACAACATTCTAGTTTTTAGCGTGACTTGGGATGAACATGTAAGGCATGTAAAGCAGGTAATGGATACTTTGCAAAGGGAAAAGCTATATGTGAAAATTTCTAAATGTGAATTTGGAAAAACCACACTTGTATACTTAGGTCATATCATGGGAGGAGGAAAATTGAAGATTAATCTTTCAAAAATTGAAGTAATTGTAAATTGGCCTGAGCTAAAAAGTGTGACCGAGATCTAGAGCTTCTTGGGTTCAGTCCAGTATTGGAGGAGATTCATTCCCAACTTCTCTTTTATCACAACTCCTTTGCATGCCTTAACCAGTGTGAAGAACACTTTTCAGTGGGAAGGAAAGAAACAAAAAGCTTACAACATTTAGAAAGGTAAGATCAATACCACACCAATATTATCATTGCCGAATCTTCAACAGCCGTTCGAGATCAAGATAGATGCCAACTGATACGCCATGGGTGCAGTATTGATGCAATATCATAAGCCTATCTATTACCACTCTGATACTTTTAACCAAGTTGTTGTTAACTATCCTACATATGATAAAGAGTTGTATGCATTAGTTCAAAGCGTAAAGAAATGGAAGCACTACTTGTTAGGGAAGGAAACAATTATACATATAGATCACCAACCCTTACAGTATCTTCAAGCACAGACCAAACTGCAACAATCTTGACACTACAGGTGGATGGGTTTTCTACAACAATTTCATTTGGTAATCAAGTACAAGAAGGGTACAAGTAACAAGGTAGTCGATATAATTTCTAGACCTCATATTGTTGCTTCTATTATTTTGAAGAATACTTCTTTATCTCATGATAGCTATTTAGAGAAATATGCCAACGATGAAGATTTTAAAGAAGTATATGAGAAGTTAACCCTTGGTGCACAGGTAGAGAACTATTGTCTGTAGGGAAAGTTACTCTATCATCTTGGGAAGCTTTGTATTCCTACAAGTGAACAAGTCCATGTGATATGACAAGCTCATACTTCTCTTGTGTTTGGGCATTTTGGGGTAGGAAAAACCATGGCTCATTTGCAAAGGTTTTGTTATTGGCCTCAAATGAAATCAATTGTAACTAAATATGTAAAAGGGTGTGTGATGTGTTCTACTTGTAATCCCACTAATATAAAATTGGGGCTATACTCACCACTTCAAGGTCCATCCCATCCATGGGAAATCATTTCCATGGATTTTGTAGGGGGTTTACCAATGACTAGAGGTGGTCATGATTATTTGTATGTCGTAGTGGATAGGTTCAAAAGACTACTAATATCTTCTTTCAACATGTTTGGGTTCACTTTGGGTTACCCACGTCCATTGTCTCGGATTGAGATACTCGATTCCTTGGGGATTTTTGGACTAGCTTGTGGAGAACGATGGACACCAGATTGAAGAGGAGCATTACTTTTCATCCAAAAATCGATAGACAAACATAGGTGGTAAACAAAACAATGATACGTTTGGTTTGAGGCTATTGCATCAAACATCCTAAGTTATGGGATGAACAAATACCTTATGTACAACATGCTTATAATCGAGCTTTACATTCATCCATGCAGATTTCACCTTTTGAGACATGTTATGGGTACCTACCAAAGGTTCCTTTGGACTTGATGTATGGGAGAGATACCGATGTGAATGAAGAATGAACAAAGTATAGTGCCTACAAGTTCATCTATAGGATCCATCAGATACACTTGAAAGTCAGGGAACAATTGGAGAAGAGTCAAGCATAGTATAAAGCTCGGCATGACAAGCACAAGGTTGATCAGTAGTTCCATGTTGGATACCGGGTATGGATTCACATCAACAAGGAACAATTGAAGGTTGAAGGCAAGAAAATCAAGACCATCTGATACGGGCCCTTCATTATTTTGGAGAAAAGTGACACTAATGTTTTTTGTTTAGATCTTCCACCTTATATGAAGATTTATTCAGTTGTGAATGTTGAGAACTTGGAACTTTTTTAGCCTCCCATGATCATAGATCAAGATGAGGAAGTTTCAATACCTTCAGTTGATGAGTTTGCACTTGAGTACTTGGATGAGTTACAGGAAGATATCATCTTGGACAAAAGGACAAGGACTTCATGCAGGGGTGATGTTGATTATCTTCGAGTAGGCTTAAAGGGCACACATCCAAGCAAGGCAAAGTGGATTGAGAAGGATAAGGTGAGGGAACTCTTCCCTCACTTACCAGTTGATTAATGAAAGCTTTTGGTGGTCTAAAAATCTCTTAGTGGGAAGGCGTGATCCAAAAATGATCTAGAGAAGGTTAAGACAACTCAGAACGCACAGAAGCAACTTAGAATGCTCATAATGGCTTTAGCAGACAACAAAAGAGAAAAAATTCAAAGTTCCAAAAACTCAGTGAAAAGGGCATTATCGTGAAGAGTGCGTCACAAGAGTTCTAACAATGCAAACGTCTCGTTAAACAGAGTTACAGATCAAAAGTTATAAGTAGTCAAAGTTCAATTATACTTGGTCAAAAGTCAAAATTTCAAAATGACACGTGGTACCACTACAAGGATGACACGTGGCACATTTGTATAGATGAGTTGGCAAGATGGCATGGCAAGGATGGTAGACACACGGGTAAGTTAGGTGATGACACATGTTAGTTTCATGGGAAAATAAGATTGTGACAAGTGGCAGTTTTGTGGACAAGTTATATGGTGCCACATGGCACCCCTCCAATGGTTGTTGGGTAAAATTTTATCACTCCACCAGAGTCGAACTCATGACCTCTCACTAGTCTAAAGGCCCCACAAATCCACGCTACCACTACACCACACCACACCTTGTTGCATGTTAATAATATGTTCCAAATAATATTTAAACTAAAGGTTTGAACTAAGGTGCCAAAGGGAGGGGCTAGGCCTTCAGCCCAGCCCCTGTTCACATGCTCTAGCACCATATGACCATGGTCTTCCACCCACTCAGGGGCTTAACCCAATGGACCACTATATTTAGCATATTCTTCGCAAATTATTACCATTCCTCCATTTAAGTGGCTGCCTGCTATATTTAGCAGAGCATGCCTTTGTTATAACCATATGCAAAAAGAGTGGAGTCCACGAGATTCGATCTTGGGACCTCCGCCCAACCAATGCCTAAATTTAGCCACTTTAACCAACACACTAACCTCCTCACTTATTACATAACGACCCATAAAAGTGTATAAAAGGGGCTTGGAGTGTGCATTCAGAACACAAGAGTATGAAGGAGGCAGACTGAGCGCATCTGTACAATAAGGAATTGTACGGACTGGTACGGATTTGGCATGCGGTTCAATATTTTCTCATCATTTATTGCAGGAGCAGTGGCACAAAAACTGAGGTAGGGGTGTCTTGGGGGCCTGAAAGTGTCTGACTCAGATTGAGGAGTGGAGACAATCATTTTTAGGTAAAACAATTCCACGAATGCAGTGGTGGTGTTAGTTTTATGATCTGAGCAAAGCTTCTATGGATTAACTCTAGAATGAGGTATACTTATGTATTTTTCCCAATTATTTTATGGAGTTAATAAAAAAACCTACCCATTTGAGGGTAGGATCCAGAGACCTAGTTCACCAGGGATGAACTCCATTATCAAGTTCCTTGTGTTCATATTGCATGATTATGTCTCTTTCCTTTTGAGATTTTCCTTCTTTATTGTGTACTTTTGTTTATTCTCATTTAATACAGTTCTTTAATAAGTCACCTGAAGAAAATATCCCAGATCAATAACTGGGCCAAACACATCACCATGAGCTAGTTCTGGAATATTATTTTCCCTCGTCGCTCCAGATGGGACCTCACCCGACTTTGTTTTCCATATATGAAATGTTCACAAAAGTCAACCTCTAAACCACATTAAGGAAACCCTTCGACCATACCTTTGCTGTGCATAACTCGAATTCCTTTTTCTCCAATGTGTTCCATCCTCTTGTGCCATAACCTAGTTGGGGATATTTTTTTGTGTCTTGTCGAGTCGGTTTGTACCGACTAATCTCGAGTCAAGTGGAGTGGAGTCGACATCAAGTGGAGTGGAGTCGCAATCGAGTCGATTTTAGAAGCAACGATGTTATTGCTTGTAGTCGAGCCGATATTACCTAAGAAATTGTATATGGTCCCATTTCGAATTGCTTTCATTAAGACCATCACACCTCTGACCATCTTGCATGAATCCTTCTGAAACAAAGTATGCACACCAGCATCACTCATGTTGCTAATATATTTCAGGTTTCTTGCCAAAACCAGAATGTGTAACACACTTGGAAGGGTTCTTTTTCTCCCATCTTGCGGTGTAATCAAACTCTTCCTTGTCCGACAATTCTGGTTGTCGAGTCGTTCCCCAAGAACACATCACCCCCATCATTGTTATAGAAATATTTTCCTCACCTCATGCAAACTTGCTCAGAAGTCCTTTTCCATTTTCCTATGTAGACTTGAAGTCCCCTTTTACAGTTCCCAGAGATAAAAAACATATTTTTCCACACCTACATTCCCTAACAACTATATATCATGCGTATATGAAGGTTGCACCATTACAACCTGCGTACATCCAGTTTTGTGCTCAAAATTAAAAAATGGTGTTGGGTTTCCATGTCACGTCATGGGATCCATGATCCTTGACCTTCCATGTACTAGAAATGTTTCGATTCGACCCTTCACTTCCATTTGAAGGCTATAAATGGGCCTTATCCAAGTTGTGGAGAAGAGGAGAAGAATTCAAATTTGAGAGCAAAGATACTCTAGAAAAAATATTCACTTCATATTGAGTTTGCATCCATTTTTCCTTTTAAGTCTAAACACATTGTTCATCCCCCAAGATCTTCCCTATTTAATGGAGAACCTCATTGTCTCTCTTATATGAGATTGCCTTTGGTGGAGGATTGAAGTGGTGGAGGCCCAACTAGAAGGTGTTAGCACTGAGATTCACCCTCAGATTGCAAGAGGATAAGCCCGATACCCATCAAAATGTTTGTGGAGGTAGGTTTATGAATGGAGGTCAAATGGACAAAACTCAGTACTAGAATGATTTAACACATAAAATGGACAAGCAATGCATATGGAAATGAGGTCCTCATTAACTTTAGTCAGTGATTTGAGTTTAAAGATGAGTAGAAGGAATACTTAGTGAGAAAGGTGGACAAGTCTGCCATGGGCATCTGGATTTCAAGCAGCTTGGTGAAGAAAAACTCAGGCTTAAGAGAACTCTTGAACTCAAGTTTTATACGCTAAAAAATGTCACAACAACATAATAATCAAACCTACATACTCATACAACTACAACAACTTGAATGAATCCTCCATGCCCGAGAATTTCAGCATAAGGGGAAATAAGATAACAAAGATAAAGTATTGTAACATGTTCCAACATTATTATAATCAAACCTACATTACAATACGACTACAACCCTCAACTGGATCCTCCATGCTCGAGTGTTTTAGTACAATTTACACAATAAGATGAAAGAAGCTGACTTCTATTAACACGAAAGTCTCAAGTATCATATAAAACTAGAGAACAACTCTGTTATCAAAAATTACAAAATAGGGAGCTCTGCTCAACCATTTGATGACCATAACAAAATATTGAACTGATATACTTATACTCAGATCAACCCACAACTACCGGGAGTATGATTTGGCAATCCCATTCAAAGCTTTACGTCTGAGCAACCTTCTTTCAGACTATGTGTGTTTCCTTTTGTCAGACACAAACTTGGTTCAGTATAGACCTTCAAAACCATCCACTACTGTACCTTGGACTGACAAATCTGTCTTCTCAGCCATAATTTCCATGCTTCCCATTTATGGAATGAGCTGAGGTTTCAGCTACCAGTCCTTGCTTCATTAAAAGGATCTTCATTGAGATTGGAGTGTGGCGGGACGACTATCAGGCTAACACCTTCGACGTTGGATAGGGCATTACATGCGCATGTGAATTTCAGGACCGCGGGAAGCGGTTTGGACTCACACCGCTTTTGGGCCTGAAACACACCCCCCTCCACCACGTAGCCTCCCACAAAAACCATGGTTTGGATTTCGGCCTGCCCTTCGAATTTTAACGTCCGCGCATGTTGCGGCCCCAAAATGATCTGAGGCCATTAATCTGAAAGGGACCTGTGATTTGAGTGCACCAACTATTTTAGCACTCCCACCAAAGTTTCTACCCGCCTGCCAACCTTGGAGTCCCTCCAACCATGCTTGGAGATTATTCAATATCGAGCCTGCACAGGGGATCTCGACCACTGTAGACTGCACCTGCTCACCGACATTCATGCTATTTTGTGTGATAACATTTGGCTCCATAGGGGATGTCATGCTCCCTGTGAGCTACCAAGAACACATCGTTCTATTGTTTTAGCTTTTGGGTTATGGAGTCTCTTATTCAAACAAGAAATAAAGAAAGTGGTAATTACAATGGTGGAAAGCTAATCATGGCTTAAAAAAAATATTTCTTCAGAAAGTGCCCTTTGATAGGGCCACCAAAAACTTCAGAATCCTCCAATCTTTGCAAATTATAGGTGTTATTTGAAAATACTTCAGAAATCTTGAAGGGACCAATCCATAAGGCTTCAAATTTACCATGTTTTCCTTTGTCTTGCTTGGGGGAATCCCACTTGAGCACCAGATCCCCCAACTAAAAATTTCCCTTGCTCGCTCTCTTTTCAAAGGTTCGCTTCATTTTCTGCTGGTGATTCTGAGATTTATCAAGCAATGACTCCCTAGCTTGCTGTACTTCTACCAGCTATTGTATCCTCCTGACCATATTATCAGGTTCTTCTTGGTAGTCCTGGAGGAATTTCACAAAAGGAAAGGAAATATGAGTACAAAAAATAGCCTCCACCCCATACAAAAGTTGAAAAGAGGAAACACCGAATGACCTCTTTGTTGTAACTCTGTTAGCCCATAATGCGAATTTCAACTTTGAGTCCCAGGCTTTCTTGTTGTCTTCTAACAATTTCTTGATGATATTTATGAGGCTCTTGTTAGAGGACTCTGCTAAACCATTTCCCTGAGGTTAGTAGGGAGTAGAATGGATTAATGTGATCACATACTACTCACAGAAATTGATTAATGATTCACCCTTGAAGGAGGCAACATTGTCAGTAACAATCCTGCTTGGACAACCAAATTTGGACATGATTTCTTCAAGGAAGATAATGGTTACCTTGTGGGAGGCACTCCTTGTAGGGATGACTTATATCCATTTGGTGAAATAATCAATGGCAGTCAAAATCCACCTGTGTTGACCACTTGAGGCTGGGTGGATCTCTCCAATGAAGTCAAGACCCCATCGCTGAAAAAGGCCAGAAACAATTACAGGTTTCAGAGGCAAAGATTTGAGCTGCTGCTTTCCAGAAAACTTTTGGCATTTCACACAAGCTCTAATTTTTGCACAAACATCAGAAAAAAGGTTGGGCCAAAAATACCCAGCTCCGAGGATTTTATAAGCTGTGGTCCTCCAAAAATGATGTCCCCCACATAAGCTGTCATGAAAATAAGTCATATCTCTTTGGGCTTCTTGTGGGTCTAGACATCTTAATAGAACTCCTAGAGGATCCTTTCAGTACAAAACCTGATCAATGAGACAATATTTGATTGCTTTGATTTTCAAATCTCCGACCTTGTTTTTGTTCAAACCATTAGGAGGCATCAACTTCTGCAAAAAATATATGATGTCTTTATACCAGTTGAATACTGCTAAGTTTAGGCTGACACGAGAGTCTTTATCAACAATCTCAGTTTGTTGATTTTATGAGTTTATGTTCATGAAATTAATCCCTAAAGCCTTGCAATTTGATTCAGCCAGCAGCCTAGCTAAACCTTGGCCTTTTATCAATTTAGTGGGCTTTATTTCCAGGTCGAAATCCATAATTTTGGAAATCCATTTGCTTCTCCTCCCATCTATGTCAGGATGGATCAATATCTCCATTACTAAGGCTCAGGGGGAATATGTGATAATATTTGAATGAAAAACATATATTCTGAAAGCCTTGAGGGATTTCACCAAAGCATATGCCTTCTTCTCCATTATATCATATCTCATTTCTACATCCCTCAATGCTCCGCTGAAAAATAAAATAGGCTTCTCTAACCCCTCTGTATTTTTCTGTAGCAAAACTGCAACCAATATCAGATGAGGCAAAGGAAAATATCAGAAATTCCTTAGAATAGTCAAGAATGATGAGCATAGGTACTTCAGTCAAATCCCTTTTGATTTGGCCAAAAAAATTTATGGACTCAATAATCCATTTCACCTCAGTTCCGTTTCTAAGCATGACTATAATGTGCTTAACCAACTCAACAAAATTAGAAATGAATCTTCTTAGAAAGTTGATTTTACCCAAGAAAGACTCAACCTTTCTTAGATATAGGAAAAGATAAGGCCTGGATGGCCTCTACTCTGCTTGAATCAACTCTTACTTCTTCAGCTGACACAGTATGCCCCAATAATTTACCTTCATAGAAAACAAATATTTCTTAGGATTCAGGGAGATGCCAAACCCTCTGCACTTCATAAAGAATTTCTTCAGATGATGACAATGCTCCTTATCAGATTTTGAGAACATTGTAATGTCATTGAGACAAATTACTAAATATTTGTCCTTCTCCCCAATGAAGGAAATGTCCATGGCTCGCTGGAAAGTTGCTCCTACATTCATCAATCCAAAGGGAATTTTAGCATACATAAATGTGCTCCTGCGTTCATGTTCTTTTGTGTGAGAACATAAGGGACTTAGTTTCTCGGTTCTGAATGTGTTGGCACATAAGTTTGTCATTCATACACTTCCGTTGATTACATTTTAATAGAAATACTCTTTTCTCGTCCAATTCATGTCTTGCAAATATTTGAATTGTTATTCCATGGGCATATTTGTTATGAATATTGATGGATTATGCTATTGTATGTGCTAACTTTATATATTATCACCATATGCTTGTGTATCTTGGTTGTTGAGGACAAGTTGCATGTGTATTGCTTTGAGTCGAGTGCTCAACGATGGACTTCATCGAACATCTGCACTAGGTAGGCTCTTTATCTTGTCTTGTTAGCATATTTATTTATACAACAGACTTGATATTAGAGTTGATTTCTGCAGTCATTTCCATCTATTGTGGTTTACCCCATGCCATAGAGTGATTTTCCTCATAACATAATTGACGACCATACTGGGGATTATAATGTATTTCAGCCATCACAGATACTCCTCTGACCTCACAAATTAGGGGGCATCTATTATAGCAATATTTTCCTCACCTCATGCAAACTTGCTCAGAAGGCCTTTTCCATTTCTCTATGCAGACTTGAAGTCCCCTTTTGCAGTTCCCAGAGCTAAAAAACATATTTTTCCACACATACGTGCCCTAACAACTATATAATACATGTATACATAAGCTGCACCATTACAACCCACGTACATTAGGTTTTGTGCTCAAAATAAAAAAAATGGTGTCAGGTTTCCATGTCATGTCACAAGATCCGTGATCCTAGACCTTCCATGTACTGGAAACGTTCTGAATCGGCCCATAAGTTCCATTTGAAGGCTATAAATGGGCCTTATCCAAGCTGTGGAAAAGAGGAGAAGAATTCAACTTTGAGATCAAAGTTACTCTAGAGAAATTATTCACTTCATATTGAGTCTGCATCCCTTTGTCCTTTTAATTCCGAACACATTGTTCATCCCCCAAGTTCTTCCTTATTTAATGGAGAACCTCATTGTCTCTCTCTTATATGAGCTTGCCTTTGGTGGAGGATTGAAGTGGTGGAGGCCCAATTAGAAGGGACTTAGTTTCTCGGTTCCGAACGTGTTGATACAAAAGTTTGTCATTCATACACTTCTGTTGATTACATTTTAATATAAATACAATTTTCTCATCCAATTAATGTCTTGAAAATATTTGAATTGTTATTCCATGGGCATATTTGTTATGAATATTGATGGATTATGCTATTGTATGTGATAACTTTATACATTATCACCATATGCTTGTGTATCTTGGTTGTTGAGGACAAGTTGTGGGTGTATTGCTTTGAGTCGAGTGCTCAACGATGGACTTCATTGAACGTCTGGATGAGGTAGGCTCTTTATCTTGTCTTGTTAGCATATTTATTTATATAACATACTTGAGATTAGAGTTGATTTTTGCAGTCATTTCCGTTTGTTTTGGTTTACCCCTTTCCATAGAGTGATTTTCCTCATAACAATCATATCATTCATATTCACAGAACCATTCCTTATGTGGTGTCATATGATAGGATGCTCTTGAGTTGATCAACCAAACATATTTATCTGACTGTGTACTAGTCGATGCCAGGTACATATCACCTCCCTTATTCGGGATCGTCTTTCTCTCAGTCGATTGCTTCTCATCAGATATAGCAATGACTTTTGTTGCCTTCGACTTAAAATCCTTTTTATAATTCCTAGCTTTACAACATTTCCAACATCTTCACGTCAACTGAACTGAGGATCTAGATCTACCCTTTGAATTGAAATTTCTATTCGAGAATATGCCTTTATCTCTGTCTACTGGTCGACCTGTCACTACCAGATCATCTTTGGTCGTTCCTTCCATGTTCTTCCTTCTCATTTCTTCCGAAAACAGAGAAGAAACCACATCCTCTAGCACTAGTGTGGTTGTATTAATCCCAATAACCATGACTAAGCTATCCCAGGAGTCTGGAAAAGAAAATAATATGCTTATAAACTTATCCTCATCAATTATTTTAATATCCACAGATGATAATTGGCCTAACACGATATTAAACACATTTAAATGCTCAGTCACCGAACTTCCATCAATCATCCTCAGAAGATATAGTTTATTTCTAAGAAAAAACTTATTTACCAAATATTTTGACTCGTATAAGCTTCCCAGCTTGCCCCATAGTTTCTTGGCTAAATATTCACCTGAGACATTCAACAGTACCGAATCTGCAAGACAAAGCTGAATCATACTTCTTGCTCTTCTTTTGAGTTTCTCCCATTCTTCCATCGACATGCCTGTCAACTGGGTACCTGGATATACCATTGTCCATTATTCTCGATCTGATCTTCCATTTTAAGATTCCAAAGCTCAAAATTCTGGCCATCTAATTTTTCTGTCTCTATTCTCAAACTGCTCACCATTCTTTACCATTATCTTTCACACAATTTATGACTTACGACTCTTACTGTACCTATGGTTTAGTTCTCAAATTCAAGATTGGTAAATCAAGATCTGATATACTTGCCAAAGCATAACACCGTTATGATAATTCACTTGTCAGGGAAAACCTAAGCTCTGATACCACATGTTAGGAAATGAGAGACACTTCTACACTAATCCTAGCAGAAGAGAAGAAGAATTTAATCAAGAATGAAAATGACACAATCAATCACACAATACAAAGAGATTTTACCATGGAAACCCTAAACCGGGAAAAACAACATTCCTTTGAGTGTTCTACCCTCTTGTTGTCTTATTCAATCTGAATAAAAGGTTACATGTCTAACCTTTGTCCACACCTAAGACACAATCGACATCATACCCTCTTGTTTGCGCAAGAACAACCCTATAGCCAATCCAACTTACATATGCATGACCAACAACCTACATCTAAATATTTCTCTAAAGAATGACTATCCTAAGATTCATCGATTACATGCATTAACCTTCATTAGCTTTTACAACCTTTCAATGAGCCTCTTTATAGGATTTACAATAGGAAAACCCTAAATATTGGAGCCCAAAAATGTTACAGATCCATGAATATCTTTGTCTACAAATCCTGCAAATCCCATGATTCTATTATAGTCGAATCCAAGTCGGATTACTAGTCGAATACTAGTCGACCTTCATTCGGTCTCTAGTCGATCATCTCACGCCCGCACTTCGACCTCTTTTTGGTTGACCTACTGTCGATAATTTAGACTTTGAATTTACCTGGTCGAATCCCTCGACCTTCAACTTGTTGTCGATCCACCTCGACCTTGACTGTTGTTGATCCACCTCGACCTTCGACCGTCAGTCGATCTACCTCGACTAGAAATTCACTACAAAGAATATAACAACCCAATAGATGGTGGCCTCGATGCATGCAATATCTCCTGACCTATGGTTGGGATCCCTTCGGTGCCTAAGGTTTACCTATCCTAATATACCCCACTCAACTTGTCAACCAATTGAATATTGACATGCGTCATCACATGGGAACTCTTAGTCAACATCAACTCGTCCTTCTCTCTCAATTTGTTGTGTGGCACACACGGTAATCAATGGTTGAGATTGAGTTTCGTTTAACACCTAGGTCACTATTGTCACAATGCACCTATATCTTGACGTGACATGTGGCCCAATATCCCCTCGACACATGGAACTAACATGTCTCACCATGTCATCATAAAAAGCTTAAGATCACTCAGCCAAAGAATGCCAATTGTCCCTCTCCTATGAACTAATTAAAATTCTTAATTAAGATTTCTTAGAATACCACTCTTTGGTATCCAATTGCTTAAACCTTATTAGGAATGTTTAATGTTCACTAATTACTTATCCTTGTCAATGTAATTTCACTTAGCCAAATAATTTACTTAATAATTCTGGCCTTGTAATTAATGGGTACTTTTTCTTTCTTCCCCTTAGAAGTAGTTTAGTATTGATTTAATCATTACTCATAAGCTAATTATAAGTAATTATATTATCAAAGGATAAGGTTAATTAGGCCATAACATACTTAAATTGGTTAACCTTAATTAATGTATATAATTCACTACTTAACATGATAAAGTTAATTAGGCCAAAATATACTTAAGTTGATTAACCTCAATTAATGTTTATAATTCACTGCCCTCTCTCAACATGCAACTCCATACCAAATTTCAGGTAATTTAAAGCACGCACACGCACAAACTACACATATAGGGAGAAAGGGAAAAATAATATATTTAAATATTATATTCTATCTCATTAATTTCATACTCCTTTCATAAGCACACTCCTCATACCTCCGATGACCAAACTCCAAAGGATTTGATATTTTCATTGATTCATTATATGCAATAAATGTTAAATCAACTCGGACTTGAAGAACGTGTACTCCTCTCAACACTCGACCAACAATAACAAGTGAGTAGGGTTTTAATATATTTTTATATATTCAAACTTTATAACTCCCATTCCATCGCTTTGATGGCTTCCGACTTTGATTAAATATCCCCTTCCATCCACTCCGAATGGTCAACTCCGAGTAGACTTCACTATTGAGATGTGTGTGCACCCTTCATCACTTCGATCACCAATCATGGAAGAGATAATATTATTTTAGAATTTATTTAAAGTCTCATATGCCTAGGCCATCACTCTGATGTTTTCAGAGTTTACTTGCTTGCTCTCATCTCAAACTTCCAAATGATCAACTCCGAGATCCAATCACGTGTGGGAATAATTTTAATGTTTTAATATGGTATTTTTTTGACTGCATTGACCATCGCGTTATGACTATTAGCTCTCTCCTCTGTATTCCGACAGAATGAAAATTTTAATAAAATAAATATGTAATTTTTCACATATTCCTGTGTTGAGATAATTTACAAGGGTGTATAAAATCAAGATATTTGAACGCTTCCATTTATAAAATTTCTTCAAGAATGCCAAACTGTCTAAGCCAAGTATGAGTCTCATAGCTAGGAAATTATTTTGGTGTAGTTAAAAATTTTACACAAAAGGAAGAAACTTCTAGTCTCCATTACTCGCACGCTAGGCTAAGAATTTGTAGTTTGCAAACATAATGTTTTGCAATCTTATTATCCAAATATTAGAATATCTAAATGGTAACTTAGAAATTTACTGGTAATTACTAGAATTTACCATTTGTTCCAAACTTGTCGAGAAATATGGAATTGCACATTCTCATTAAAATTTTATGTTATTTATTTGCTTACCTTATTTTCCATAGTATTTACATGCCTTGGAAGAAAAAATCCTTTCTGGTAAAATCTTGTGTTTACTAAGATTTATTAGTCTCCTAAATTTAAGCATTTCTTTACTAGTTTTTAGGGATCAAGTAATATTCCCAACTCTTTCCCTTTGGACATCAATTTTACTGTGCAACCTCAAGTAAGATTGGTTTCTTACCCAATTCAAAGGGAAATTTAATAATCCATAAGATTTTCAATTTCTAATTTCATTTTTATTTCAATTTAGAAATTTAAAACACATTCTCATTATTTTCCTAATGTTGTATTTGTAAGAATACTTTTCCTCTTCTCTAATGGGTGGCTTTCTCTCTTACTATCAAACATGAATCTAATATTCCTTCAACTCAGAGTCTAAAGGACTTTCTAGACCAACACAAAGGCCAAAGTCTTATGCCCAACCTTCAAGTTTCTAATAGAAAATCACACTTTCACAATTTCCAAGCTGATTTGGGATGACTATGGTGGCTGAAATTTAGTAATATTCGAGGATTAGTTCATATGGACTAATGCAAGTGATCAACCAACAATTTTCTCCAAATTAATTTAGAACCCATTACTAACAACTCTCTTTTTCTAAACATGAGCAGGTAGAAAACCATTGACATAATATGATATTCAAACTTTGTTTCAAATTTCCGAGTTAGCTAGACCACCAAAGTCACAAATTCTATCATTCAAACAAGATGAAACTTATGCTATCATATAGCTCAAGAAAATCCATATTATAAAACAAACCAGTAAATATAATATAAAACACATAAACACACTTATCTGAAACTTGAAATTAGTTGGCAATTGTTGAAGGGTGTTCCATTTTCCACCCAACCATAGGCACAATTGCTCTTGGATTATTTTACAACTAGCCACCCCCTAGATAGATCATGATGCCCTGAGATAGAGGTTCTTCTTTTTCTCAACAACAACAAGGGACAAAGGATACTCTTCGTCTCCCACATGAACCCTACAGTCCAATTTTCTATCTACCAAGCAAGGGAGCATGCTGTGATTGCTCTCTCAATCACTCAAATTCTCTGTAGTTGCATTTCTCATCTTGATTAGAAAACACTGGCCAACATTTCCTGCACCCCAATTTTTTTTTTCTCAGTTCTCCTCAGAACCAGAGAGCCTCTCATGGTCTACTTCTTCAGAAATGGTCACTAGACCCATTCGTCTGCATTCTCCCCCCTGCCAAAAATTTTCCTCTTATTTATTGCCTTCTACAACAATATTTCATGGGTCCATTTACCAGTTTGTGGGTCTGAGCAAGAAGTTTCCAGATGGGGTACTCTTCCCATATCCTCATTAACTCTTGAGGAAGACTTCCCAACTACCAACTTGAGTGGTAATTAAATTATTTGGGACAGAGGACTATTCTAGGTTTGGGAAATTTAAATCTAGTATAGTACTGGCCTGGAAGGGGTCATCTCAACCATTATTGGTTCCCCTTACCATTCTCTCTCATGCATAATGATCTACATTGGCAACACCTTCAACAGTTATGCAATAATTTCCATTTTATTTAATAACAAAAATCTTTACATTGACTTCTATAGAAAAATTTCACCATTACCAAAATCCACACATAACCAATTTGTCCATAGTCTTTTAGAAAAACACAGTTATATTTACATGCTAGGGGAAACATGGGAATTACAATAACTGTGTCCGAGCTACACAAATCCTAATTTTTGTGGCTACGTTGGTAAACCCTAGAAGCATCACTTTCCTCACCGATTCCTCACCCAAACTGCAATAGTTTGGTATCGTTCCATTGTCCAAACCTGATTTTCACTACATATTCTCTCACATTGCTGCTAGAAACTAACACCCTCATGCTGCTGGTATATATCCATACCTTTCATGATGGTATCTCCTCGTATGTCTCATACTGCACATCAGACTGCACTCGTAATCCTTTCACCAACGATACCAATGGATAATGAATGGGTTTACTGCTAGGGTTTATGCCATTCCACACCCATTATATAAGCGGAGTAAGAAATAAATCACCCCTCAAACTCATTGTTCGCGTGCGAATCGTCACCAGGTGAGAAAAAATAGGAACGCTAGCATGCCCTGTTGGGCTTGGCAGGGCAGAACAGGATGCTGTGGAGCAAAAGGGTTAACAGAAACAGAAACAAACTATAAT
>JZKD02S1966549.1:320533-335212 GCA_000966675.3 Picea glauca
AACATGCCTTACAATGCTCAAAATGACAAACCGACTGCTCCAATGGCTCCGCAGCGTCCCAAAACCCCTGTCTGGGCTCTTTCGACACCTGAAACGGTCGAAAAATGAAGAAGATAGCCTCCTTGAAGTCTCCCCCTTCAACTTTGCTGTCTCTGGTTCTACAAATCGCACCCTTGTGCTTCAAACCTAGCACACACGCTCTTTAAAGTGGAAAAACCAAGTCTCGTACGCAACCGCGCACTGGTACAAACCGTAGGATGGTTAAGGCGCCTCCAGCCCCTAATCGCCTCGACATTCAGTCATATGGCCCATGCGACCTTGGGCTCGATGAAAAAGTGGTTAGTCGTTGTATAACTTCCGTGTAACCACCCATGCGCTTAAACCGCCATTCAAACGGATTACATACGCTCATTAACCAAAGGTTAAAGTTTTACAAACCCCACACACATTTAATATATACATAACAAATACATTGCAATGCAATATAAATATAAATGGAACACGTGCGCCAAAATACTTGATCCAATACATATGGTCGTATGGAATACAATGTGTCCACGGGTTGGGGCTTAGCCCTGGCCCGACCCCCCTTTCCTTTTCAAACAAACATTGACTTAAAATAAATGTTTTACAACATAGTCAACAAGGAACATTGGCGGGAATATTGGCTAGCGGATATGTGTCAAGGCTTTACAATGGGGGAGGTCCGGGGGTCGAACCCCGTGGACTCCCATAAACTTTTACATATAACCAAACTATGAGGGGCACACGTGGCGCCCAAGGATTGGGCCACGTGTCTCCTTATTATTCGCATTCAGTCGGACACGTTTCAACCTTCAATTGGACAACAATCAACCAATGAAAATGCACCATGTCTTCCCTCTGCCACATCATCATGATGGTATGACCCTGCCATGTGGACATACGGACTGTATGGATAGGTACAATCAACATCCCAAATTTTTGCCTGTTTGGCTTGGCGGACAGATCGCGATATCTCCTCCATACGGACTCCGTTTGCGAAAGTAAATATATCGCCGGAATCAGGAAGACGAGATGAATGAAATGACACTGTTTTCATTGCATTCCGAGCACTTTGAAAATTGAGCAAAATTTGATCCCCTGATCAGTATACCTATTCCTTCTGTAAATGGAAACAAATATATCATGAATTTTAATGATGATTACACAAGGATGTGTTGGGTGTACTTGTTGAAAGAGAAATCAAAAGCTTTTTAATATTTTAAAAATTTTCATGTATGAATTCAAAATGAAGCTCAGTCTCGTATTGTCTCTCTTTGCATTGATAATGGAAGAGACTATACATCTAATGAATTTTAAAGCTACCTTCTCCAACATGGGATCAAACATCAAACCACAATTCCATACAATCCCCAACTAAACGGTGTAGCTGAATGAATGAACAAGACACTTCTAAATATGGTTCGTTCCATGATGTTTTTCAAGAATGTTAAATTGATGTTTTGGGCTGATGTAGTTCTATGTGTAGTTTATGTCAAAAACATGTGTCCATCTCATGCTCTTAAAAATAAGACTCCTTATGAAATTTGGTATGGCCACATTCCTTCGGTAAGGCATCTTAAGTTATTTGGTTCCACCTGTTATGCCTTGATTCCCACGGAGAAAAGAAGCAAGCTTGATGCAAGGAGTCAAAAGTGCATCTTCTTGGGGTACTCAAATAACACTAGGGGGTATAATATTTATGATGATACAAACAAGAAATTCATTTGTTCTAGAGATGTAATCTTTCTTGAATCCTCCAAGAAAGATGAAATTATTGAGAGGCAACTTGATCATCTAGACAAATTCACTCGTGTAAAGACGTATCATGAATTTGATGATGATATTCCACATCTTGAAGGGGGGATCCCTATCTTGGATCAATCTATGGCATCTCTTTTTGAAGCACCATATTCCCCACATGAAGAAGTTCCCACCACTTCATCAGAACCTGAATTTCATTTGGATTATGTGATCGAGAGGATTGAAAGGTTGAGGCTTGATGAGAACTTAAAAACCATCTCAATCATCTAAGCAATATGGATCATCTTAGAAAAGTCCACCAAAGTGGCTCATAAAAACACTTGAAAGTGTTCATCCTGATGAGGTTGAAAATACAAGAACCAAAATGTCCTCAAGATAAGATGGAGGTAATGTAGATAATTCAAACTCAGGTGATGTAGATGACATGAATGTTTCATATGATTGTGATTTGATTTTATCTACTAACCTTGAACCAACTTCCTTTAAATAAGCCACTTCTCAAGATGAATGGAAAGAAGCCACGTAGAAGGAATATGATGCTCTCATCAAGAATGAGACATGGAAGTTGGTGGATCCTCCATTTGGAACCAAACCAATCAACTGCGAGTGGGTATTCAAGAACCAATACATATAAGATGGATCACTTGACAAACACAAAACAAGTCTCATGGAAAAAGGATTTGCATAGAAAGAAGGTGTTGGTTATGAGGAAAAATTCCCCCCCATAACAAATGGGCTACCATCCAAACTTTATTTTCCATGGCAACACAGAATGGATGTAAAATTCATCAAATGGATGTGAAGACTACTTTATTGAATGGAGACTTGAAGGAGAATGTGTTCATGTCTCAACCATAAAGATTTGTTGTGAAAGGACAAGAACATAAGGTATGCAAGCTCATCAAATCCTTATATGGCTTGAAAGAAGCACCACGAGCATGGTATGACAAGTTAAGTGAGCATCTTCTGAAATTAAATTTCAAGGATTTCAATCTTGACGATGCAACTTTGTTTGTTGAGAAAGTTGTAAAAACAATTGTATATCTTGTATTAAATGTAGATGATATGTTGATAAAGGGGAACACTGAAAGCCACATTGCGTCCATAAAGAAAGAGTTGAAGAAAGGCTTCGTGGTGACATATTTGGGACATATTTACTACTATTCGGGCATTGAAGTGATTCAAAATCCAAGGTTCATATTCATCTCCTAGAATAACTACATTGGAGAAATGTTGAACAAGTTTGGCATGGCTAAGTGCAATCATGTTTCTACTCCAATGGAATAGAATTTGAAACTCACATCAAAATAAAGGAATGAATTTGAGGATGCAACCACGTATAAGCAAATTGTGGGAAGTCTGATCTATCTTACTACCACCAGACCAAACTTTTCATTTGTTGTTGGGATTATTTCTAGGTTCATGCAAAAGCCTTGTGAAGGACATTGGCCTGTTGCAAAAAGAGTTTTAAAATACTTGAAAGGACTTCAATATTTTGAACTAAGGTACTCTAAGGTGTTTGACTTCAACTTGACCAGATATTTTGATTCAGACTTTGTTGGGGACGAGGAAAATGGATTATCAACTTAAATATATCTCATGAGTCTTGAATTAATAGTTGTATTATGGAGATCATGCAAACAATCAGTTCCAACATATTCCACAACACATGTAGAATATGTGGAAACTACAAAAACGACGAACAAGATTGTGTGGCTCAGGAAAATACTTGAATATTTGCAGGAGAAACAATTGAATTATACTCCTCTTCTAGTTGATAATACTTCTGCAATCAAGTTGGACAAGAATCCCAGATTCCATGATCTTACTAAGCACATCAATGAAAAGTATCACTTGATTCGATATGATGTAGAGGCCAAGACTATTCACTTGAGACATTGTTCCACAAATGAGCAATTTGCGGACATCTTCACCAAAGTGGTTGGAAGAGAAAATTTTGAAAAATTCATAATCATGCTTGGACTCACAGACACCCCTTTGGATTAAAGGGGGGAATGTTAGACATGTAATCCTTGGGATTGCGTTACTTGTAACATAAATTGTAAATATGAAGAGTCGTAGGTGATAGGAAGGGTCACCCGTTGGGTAAGATCAACAATCACATTTTGTATATTTATTGAGCTTGAAGCTAATGCAATAATCATCTGTGGAGTTACGTTTTCTACCCACTCCTGGCCTGACATGAACAAATGTGTTCATAAAACCACTCTAAAAAAATGACACATTGAAAAATTGTCAATAATTCAACTGACAGAAAAAAGTTTCAATCAACATCCCAATCCTATATCTTGTAAAACCAATGTATAGAAACTTGTGAATGATTCAACAAGAAGTGAGCCATAATCCTTCCAAAACATGATGATAAGTAACTCCAAATCTTGTAACCAAAATGTTGAATAAACATACAAGTCATAAGTGACTAAACCCTCAAACACCAAAAATGGAAAACAATCCATCCATGCCAATATCCTAAAAATACTTAAAATCCTAACAAAACAACATTCATTAAAATATCATCCTCAAATCCAAGGAAATACCAAGTCTTAAATTTTCTTGACAAATAATCTCTAAAGGTCAAACTAACTAATCTAAAGACTCCATGCCAAAATCATGAAATCTCGAATCCACTCATCAATCCATAATCATGCCCTATATTCATCATTAATCTCATTCTCAATCCATCATCCTAACCTAGAACTCCATGTCAAAACCATTAAATCTTGAATCCACTCTCAATCCATCATCAATCCTTTCCTTAATCCATCATCTTGAATAAACCACAATCCTCAAAACAAAATTAGACTTTGAATCTTGAATTCTGACAAATATAATCAATATCTCCTCCCTTATGAACTAAAAGGTGAGAAGCATTAGGATTTGTAAATCCTCAATATCATTGTAACCCCCTTGAAAATCGAAAAGTGTAACCATGCTATCTTTGAAATAAGTCTACATAATTAATATTGAACTCAAAATATGATATCAAATGGACCCTGGTCATTCCGTAAAGTGATTAATTCCTCATTGGAAACATTCATATCCATCGGTAGTAGAAATATCTTGTAACATCCCCACTTTTAATCCCCAAATTAGCAATGCAAATTGTAAGTATGATGTATGGTTGAGGGTCGAGAGATGTAATATGTAAATTATGTATATTGGATATAAGAAATAAAATGTATCATTGACTACATATGGACATGGACAAAGACTAGGGGGCTTAGTATCCACAAGAGAGGGAATGGGTCCAAGGGGGGATAGTTTACCCATGTCTATTAAACCCAACCATCTTTATAAATTATCCTTACTTTGAACCTTCTATTTTCCATTGAGTGTTCTAGATCCAATCATTGAATTCATGTAAGAGGGTGGGTGTGAGAAGTCACATCCCATAGTTATTGAGAGCATGGGGGTTGAGTACAATCAACCTTGGGAAGGGTGTGAGTCAAGGAAGCATGGGAGAAGAAGTGAATTTGTATGGGGAAGGAGAGAAGTTTTTACATGATATTTTTGGATAGAAATGGGGTTTTGAGTGCTAAATCTTGAAGATAGCCATAGTGGGCATGTATGGTAGCTGTTTTAGAGCCTTAATTTCATGGAAGAGAGGCTCTAGGGCCGAGAGTAATTTTCTGTTCAAGAAATTGTCAAGGGAGAATTTGTTTTGTTATAATGTGAATTTATGTTGCAGCTGTAGATTCCTGGAGTCCCCAATAGAGATATTTCCTATCCAATATGTGTTGGAGCCCTGGAGGGAAGTGGGATAACATGAGGGACTACGTGGCAGAGAAGGGGATCCCATTTTTTGGGTTGTAGAGGTTGAGGGGAAAGAGAGTTGGTGGATTGGAATTAGCTATGGAAGTTAGTTTCTGAGAGGGAACAATAACCAACCTTAGGGATCACCGTCTCTTATGGATTCATAGCCCTAACTCGTGGGTGACTTGTTGTTGAGAAATGGAGCAACAAGTCTATGGTTGGGAGGAACGCTCGTCCTCTCCATCAGGTTGCATATTGTTGGAGTTACTTCACACACACCTAAGATTTATTTATCCTAATGTTTTTCCCATGTTTACTAGTATTTATCTAGTCTCCTAAAGTTTAGGGAGAATATTCCTCTAGGAGAATATTCTCTTCAGTTTTCACTTCATTTTGACCAGTTGAGTGGAGTCTAGATTAGGGATGATTTTAAGGATGCAAATTTATTTTTAAATGTAGAAACCTTGGTGAATCTTACTAATCCTTCATATTCCAACTGTAAAAATATTCAAATTTATAGGTATTTTATATAGTTTATATAAAATTTTGGGGATTTTTAAGGTAAAATAATTCTATCCTATAGAATTTGGGCAAATCATTTTTAGAATAGTGAATATTGTTTTGGGAAAAACCATGGAAAATTAGCCCATGAGCGAAATTTAGCCCCTAAAATCATCCATGGTCTAGATGTTGCATTGGTTTTGTCACCATGAAAGATTAAGATCATCACCAACTAATGTGAATTAGCCTTGGTATCATCACCATACTAGCGCATTACCCATGATACCCTGATATCCTCCTCACTTCCCTCTGTTTCAGTTAGTTAACTGAAGACTTGTAGACTAGTTAACTCAACTAGGTGGAATTTCACTCCCGTAACTGCCCGAGAGACTAGAATAGGTGGCAGTTCACTCTCGTAACTGCTGGTGTGTGTCTAGATCACTCTAGACCACCACTATGGCACATTGGCTTCACCTACAATGCGCATTGGTTGAGTTGTACAAAGTACATAATGTGTAAATTATTCATTATTCATTACGGTTAATGAGAATTCTTCCATTCTTTCTCTCTTGCTTCTTCTTTCACAATTTCTCTCTACAAATGTGTGTGGTATTTTCTAGCTAGATATATGATCATGCAGTTTCAACACATTTACACATATTTACTAAGATAAGTGTTCTTTTTTTCTATGTTTATTGATGTTAAATGTTGAGATAATTGTTGTGTGTTTTACTTTGAGTTATTTTAGTTATCGTTGCTAGCTGTGAGTAGAATGATGCATTCCAATCTCTATTTATGTGGTCGAATGTTATTGTATGTGTTTGGTTGTTGCTGTGCACATTTAAAGTAATTGTATTTACGATTTTAATTAGTATAGACAATTGGATGAGCTTGAATGTCACATTATGTGTTAATTCTGCATTGAAAATTGGTATCAATTTTATTTTATTAGGTCGTTTTAGCAGTGGCATCAACCATGCTTAGGGATTGGGTGTGCTACAAAGTGGTATCAAAGATTAAGGTTCAACACTGTAACCATATGGTCCAAGAACCAATGCAAATGGAGAAAATTCATTGTTATATAATTGCATCTATGACGAATTTGGAGAAAATTATGAAAACATTGTGAAATCCCCAAATTTATGAATGAATTTGAGTCCAAATTGCCTTCATAACCATCAACTAGAGGATAAATGGCATCAATTTACAGGTTTCAAATTTAAAATTGGTCTGGGAGGTCAGATTTTGCATTTCAACGGTGACTAAATAGTTGGAATATTGACAACCAATATTCATTTGCAGGATCACGGAATTTTGAAAAAGTTTAGAGAGTTTCATAAACTGATGGCTTAGATCACTCTGATATTGAAGATCAATAGTCCAGATCCAACAAAATATTTGTTGGGATAGACATTTAACTGCAAAGGAGAATGGATTTAAGAGAAGTAGTGGCTTCTAAATACACCATTGCACTAAAGCATGAGCATTCTCTCCGAGACTAGAAATTTGTTCTCCAGATGTGATATACCGATCACAAGGATCATCTATAAATGTGTTTCGATCAAGGACCAAACCAAAAATCTCGGGTGGATTCGGTTGCACATTTTCATAAAAAATAGATCTTGGATCCTAAGTGGACATTGTCAACCATCAATTTAGTTTGTCATCAACCCAAATAATTGTTCGACCCACTTAACCGACAAGGTGAGGTTTATGATGGAACCTCATGTTCCAACACCCCTCTGTAAACTCAACTTGGAGGAAATTTTTTTTGGTAGCTTCCCCCCTTGAATTTGTTGTGACAATAAAATTTGATCAAAAGATCGTACAAAAAAACTCTTGAGAAAGTCTGATCATAATCAATGTTGATCAAATAAAAAAGGCAGTCATCCTTTGCAAACTAGTTGCAAAATTTGTTGTCCAACCACGGTCCTAGTCGGTCAGCCGACTAAACAACAAGACAACACCAGTCGATCGATGAGTTGATGTTGGCACAGGGGCAGACCTAGGGTTCAATGCTTCAACAACGTACCAAAAAAACCCTAACTATCATTCGGAAACACTTGCAAAGCAGATGAAGTCTCACCTGAGGTAGAGGCAGGGGGGGTTGCAAGACTCAGGTGTCTGCAACCTAGCTCAGACATAGATCTATGATCACAATACTTACAAAGAACTTAGCAGTTAACATTCATTAGTCTTTTAACCCTTATTCACATCGCATGTTAAACCCTTTTTACAGAACAACATAGTATTAATCCAAATCTAAGTACATCTAACCATTCAGTACATAACATCTGAGCAAATCTAACATTCATTCATACCTAAAGAAATAAGCATCAATAGATCTATCTATTACACATCAATATTAGTGCACTAAGCAGATAAATACATAACCAGCATAAACAACATTTCACAAAGCATAATAACACAAGATATACGTGATTCACCCCAGTGTGGGGCTATGTCCACCAAATCTTCTTCTTCTTTATTAGTCTCCTTCAATCTTATTACATGCACATAGCCACAAAGGCAAATTCGCATAGGACATGAGATCTGCACACACCTCACCAGATCCTCCTTCACCGAGTTAGGTCCAAGCATAGAACCTTTACACAATCTATGCACAAAGCACTTAAAAAACACTTGCACTTAGCTATGCAACCCTTAACACATCTTCTTGCACCTAGCTAACATTAGCATTAAGCCATCGACCTACTAGGTCTCTAGGTTTGATCGAACTACTTCTTACATCGCATGATTACTTATTTATACATTACAAAAGGGTCTTAAACATGGGAAAATCCATGGGTCGACATATCATACCCGTTACATAAACCCTAAAACCCAAAAATTCCACAAAAAGGGTGAGATCCTGTGATCTCCGCTTCGCCTGGGTGCTCAGTCTTTGACCAGCCTGTCGAAGTCTAAAAAATGGTCAAACACGATCAACATTTCGACAAAACTTGGTTGAGGGAAAACAAGCCCCCAACACTCACCTGTGACTCGTCCCGAGTCACTCTGATCTGGGCAACACTGCTTCGAAGGCCTTGAGCTTAGCTCAAGCTACCTTGACTTGCTACTTTGCTAGAGCCTCCTACTCGAAGAACTCCTGAATGACTTACTCAGTGACATGACCTTCTAGGCGTTGTTCAACTACTGCGACCACCTTCTCCGACTGTGATCCTTGTCCCTCGATCTCTTCAAAGAGGGTGTAGGCTTCGTCTTGCACTGTCTGGAGTTGCTGTGTCACCTCCATCATTCTTCTTTAGATAACAATGACCTGCTAATGAATGACACGCTGCTCCTATGCTTTCTTCATCTTCTCCACAAATGTAAGCTACTTCATCTGCGCTTGCACTGTCGATTCCTGCTGCTTCGCCTCCTGGAGCTGTGCCTCTAGTCTCCTCAGCTCTGGGTCTTCTGCAAGGCACTTGATGTAGGAGCATCTCTCCACATCAACCAGCCAGCCAGCCAACCACGCCAGTGAATTCAAATCGCACGCTAAGAGAGAGGCGCAGCCTCATTTAAATCTGAATTCAATGTAACTTTAATGTTTAAGCTGTTGAGCTGGGAAGCCGTGCCTTTGTGCAGGCTGTAGATAAGATCGGCCTTAAATGTTTGTATGGTTGAGATCTAGATCCGATTCTGGACTAGACAACCCATTCAATGCAATTGAATAGGGTAGGTAGGTTGGAGGGAAGCGCTCTAAGAGCCCCCTCAGGTAAAAGAGATTTTCAGATCTCATTTTGAGAGAGATGAGTAGAGGTTGAGTTGTAGAGCCATAGAGAGAGAGAGAGCTCGAGAACACCTTGTAATTACAGGCATTTGCCATTTTAATATAAACAGAAGCAGTTTTTCCTGCATGAATTCTGTGTTATGTGGATGTCTGTGTGTGTTCCATTGTATGTTGTAGATGTATGATATGTTAATGCATTCTGCAGGAGTTGTTTGGTTTCAGGCTTGAGATGTCTTTGAGGTTTCATGTCAGGAGGGCATGACAGAGTGCTGCAGACTCTGAATACTAGTGCATAGAGGATGCACTTCTAAATTTGGCGGGTTCAGACAGAGACGTGCTGTGGCACAGAAGATGAAGTCAACAGCTCGAGAGGAAGACATCAAGGTTGCTGAATACCTTGGAGGCAAGGCTATGTGGGAGAATACACAGTTGCAGACAAAATCTCTGAGGAGTTCTGTAGATCTTTGCTAGGTGGGCATTGAGCAGGTGCAAGGAGCGCACAGAGGAGGAACTCTGCTATGAGTTTAGAAGGACCAGAATCACTGAGGATTCTGAGAGCTCTGCCAGGTGGACATCGAGCGAGTGCATAGGTGCACAGGAGGATAGAACTGATGAATGTTTTGGGAGGAGACACTCTGCCAGGTGGGCATTTGAGTTAGTGTGCAGACGGGCTCAACAAGCAGTTGCTTGAGAAGAAGGATAGCCAGGAGGGCATCCATTTCATTCTCCATCTGAAGGTGAAGAAGGACAAAAGAAATCCCTTAGGGTTCTAAGTATTTGCAGAAGCTCAGAAGATATAGCACCTGCGAGTGCAAGTGAGGAGTCTGCAAGGAGTGCAGAAGTCAAAGAATCCTTTAAGGATTCAGCGTACAAGCTCAGGAGGAATATCGTTACTGAGAACGCACGGCGAGAACTCAAGCAAAGGAGCTCACAGAGAAGAAAGAGAACAAAGGTCGAGGCCTTTGGGAGACTTGGAATTCTTCCAAGCATAGGAAGTAAGTGCGCAAGCTCAGGAGGGAGCACAACATTCGTTGGATCGACAGAAGGAGAAACCTGGACCGTTGAATATTTCACGTCTAGAGAGCATCAGAGGAAGTGCACGGGAAGAAACGATATGCACCATCATATCTGGAGAAAAATCTCGTCAGCCATCAGATTTGGCGAGAAGCGCACAGAGGAGGAGATCGTGGACCGTCGAATGTTCACACAAAATCCCGTCAGCCGTTGAGAAGATGCTCGAAGGTTAGTCTCTGGAGTAAGCGCGCAGGAGAATGGATCTGGGCCGCCAGATCTTGAGTAGATATCCATCAGCCGTCAGATCAGACAGAAGGTCCACGGTGGTTAAACCATTGGGAAAGACCAATGTAAAATCCCGATGAGAGGCATAGCCATCAGGATAGTAGTCATCGACAAATCGAGAGTCTCGAGGATAAGAAAATCGGGACATTTCAAGTCTCAAAATGCCGGGAATATCTGGACCGTCCGTTGGTGGAGACACATGTCAGAGATCTGAAGAAAGTCGGGGATCGACATATCCGGGATTCCGTGGACATGAAACCTTTGCATTTCAGAATCACGAAGTACGAAACCCCGATGAGTGGGAGCCAACTGTCAGCACACCAGAGAAGGAGGATAATGCCATCGTGAGGGGCCAGCTGTCAGCAAACCGGAGGGTTGAAATTCGAGGAATCGAGAATCCTGTGGGCATATGCATTTTGGCATTGGAAACCTTGAAACCCCGATGAGGGACAAGATGGAGGTCATGGGGATAGTGGTCACATTTGGCCAGGAGCCTAGCAAGGAGGGCTAGTGCGTAGGGAGCCTGTCGGGATTAGAGAAATCACGAGTCCTGAGGATGTTTGTATTTTAGCATTAAGAAGTCCGAAACCCTGATGGGGGACAAGGCTGTGGTATTGTGAGTTAGGGGTCATGTGGACCAAGAGTTTGGCCTGAAGAGATAACAGGGATTGGAGATCATCGGGAAATTAGAACCCAAAACCTTGATAGGAGGATATAAGGCTGCGGTCTTATGGAGAGCGGTCATATGGACTAGAGGACATAGCCAAGAGGGGATAAATCCAGGCAAAGAGCTCATCGGTGATCGGGAATTTGAGAGTGGAGGAACTCTTGACAACAAGAAGTCCAAAACCTCAAAACCCAAAATTGAGTCGGGAAAAGACACGGTCCGATGCAGAGGCCGAGTCAGGGTGAAGAAAGGACCTATGGGTTAGATTTTCACAGGGATTCCATTGGGAGTCCAAAGAGCTAGTTCAGCTCGAAGAGGGGATTAGAACGATCCTGTGAGCAGGCAAGGAGTTGTAGGTGGAGGTATCTCTCGCGCCTGCGTCAACGCTCATAAGTCTGTGCACTTCGATTACTTAATTTCTTGCATTTTGAAGACAATGCCTTGATTCTTTCTACTGTGCTCCTAACAACTTCTTCCCTTTGATTGCACACTTTTTGTGGAGTGCTCAACACTGCTTGCATTTATAACTCTTCTACTCTTGTTTGAAGCTGTTAAATGGATTCAATGAGCTTCCCCACTTGGCTTTCAACTGTCTCTTCTTCCATTTGGGCCAATCTGGGAATATAGAGAAGTGCTCTAGTTACTGCTTCTCTAACCCTAATCTGATCCGCGAGCAACTATTCTTTTTCTTTCTGGATCTGCTCTCTTTCCTCTTCAAACTTCGCCTGGAGGTCATCTTTCTCTTTCTGCGCAACCCGACGTTGCTCTAGGGATTCCTCCTTTGCTTGCTTCAAGGCCTCTGTGGCCTGCTCTTTTTCTTCCTGTACACGTCAAAGGTGAGCCTCTGTCGCATATGCTATTCTGCATAGTTGGGTGGGCTCATCCCCCAAATTTACAACTTCTGATGATGACAATGCAATATACATTGCACAACTCAAATAGAGAGCTTGATGTACCTGTTGGGGTCCAAGTATGAACAATTTATTCACCCTTTTCCTACATTAATTTATCAATCTGGGTGCGTATCCTTTCAAGGCAACACGCAAGGTATATGCAAGGGCAAGAGTACAATTCGTTCTGGCCAAGGGTTTAGAATTTAATATTCAAAACATTAGTGTCAACTGGATTAACTACAACTTCTAAAAGGTACTCATAAGAATCATATGCTGTAACAACAAGCATAAGCTAAGAAATAACGTACTGTAACAACAATCATAAAACTAATAAATAACACACTGTAACAACAATCATAAAACTGATAAATAACACACTGTAACAACAATCATAAAACTGATAAATAACACACACACAGGAAGACGCAACACTTGATCAGAAGAGTGGGCCCAACTCTCTGATCAGGGTTGCGCTGGTTACAACAAAGATGAAGACAACAAAATAGTTAATGATTTATAAATCTGAGAGGGTTATTACAATCTCAATGGGGACATCCCCAGTTACAGGAATAAACTGTCTTTTATACATCAAAAGGGGGAACAACCTCTTTCCCCAAAACATGGTAACCGTACCCTTAAAAATATACATTAGTTGGAGCATCACTAGTACCAGATAGACAAGATCAACGAAATGCCCAAGATGGTTCAAGGATCTGCAACTCCAACTGTGTGGCCTCCTTTGGCTTGGTCGTTGTTGTCCTCAAAACAACTGAACAATAGATCTGCTGCGGGATGCTGAGGCCTTGATTCTTTTTCTCCAAAAGCTACGGTCAAACATCATTTTAGTGTTGTGAATAGGTAAAAATCTGTGACTTCACTTCATTAATAAAATATTCCAATAGACAGGGTAGGGGTATTTACCTCACGGTTTTAGCATAGTAAACATAGGTAAATAAGTGTAAAAAAGGCCAAAAAGGTAATGGGAATGCTATAGAAAGATAGCCCAATTTTGTGCCCAACATCTCCCCCCAACTAGCCTTCTGCATGCCCTCATGCAGTTCCCCTCTTTCATAGGTCTGGGTTTCACTGACTGTGGGCTTCCTGAAAATGGGCGAGATCATATTCTTCAGCCATCTCTGTTCCTGGAACTTTAAAACCATCTGAGAGGTGGACGTCTTCCCACCAATATTCCGAGATGATATAAGCTGGAGTGTAATCTTCTACTGGCAACCAAATAGTTGGAAACTGAAACCGGAGTCCCATCCATCGAATCTCGCTTGTTCGGACACATGCCACATATCTGGGCACTCTGGGGAGCACCTGTGCAAAATTTGGTGCCCCAAAAGGTTCCATGTTCTGGAAAACTGTAGGTGTCATCATCCACCTTTTATGATAGAAATCAAGGGCTTCTTCATGAAATGTGACTATTTGCTGAATGCAAAGATCAAGGCACCAATTTTGTGTCCTCAACATTCTGTCTCTATTCGCCTCAATTCCCAAAAAGGTGTTGTGTTTATTGAACATGGTGACTTCCCTTTCAGGTTCTCCTCTTACCATAAACGACTTTGTAACCTGATTAGATTCAAATGTGCTAAAAGCCTTCTGCCAACTGATTTGGTTGAAAGTGTAAGAGGTGAGGGCCCTTAAATGAATGTCTCCCACATACGGGACCGAATTGAAATCTCTGTCCAGGCACAACAGATATCCATGCAGGTAAAATTCACACATCAAATGTTGAGTTGGCACGTCGTGGTGCCTCATTATTCAAAGGAATTGTACACCATTTTCTTTCTTATAACTAATCTCATTTTTGATGCTCTCCATGCAGAATAGAAGAAAACGTTCATGCAAAAATAAAGAATAACTAGAAGCAGGGGGCGACATGCCATCACTGTTGATACTAAGAGGGGGGTGAATCAGTATCAAGTACAATTTAAAAACCTTTTTCAACTTATACTTAAACCATTCAATTATATCCAATGAGCAATGAACATTAGTATAAGAGTTACACCAATACACCACAA
>JZKD02S1966549.1:339107-356053 GCA_000966675.3 Picea glauca
TGAATGTATAATGATATTTATTTATACCATTTATGTCACTTCCTTTTAACATTAGGGCCGACCTGACACTTTCTTATTTTGTAATTATTTTCAGGGCCTACATGTACTTCCTTTTGCAATTCACTTTGTCATCTTCAAAAATTCATTTCTCCACAACCATGAGGATCCATGTGTGATCAAAATCTGGACCAGGGGTCAAATTTTAGCTCAAAAATCAACGTTCTCAGAATTGCCTCAAATCGAACGTGAGCGTAGCCCTCGTTGTCATGAACCCAACGCAATTCGTTTTGTCTCAAATGGACGTCGGGAGCGAAAGATATAGCGATCTTTTCGGAAAGTCAAACAGGTAAAAAAGTGATGACTGTACCTGTCCGTACAGTCTGTATGGCCACGTGGCAGGGCCGTACCATCATGATGACATGGCGATCATACAGTTGACATGGTAGTTTGGTGATGTGGCACATTTTGGTTGGATGTTCGTGGACCAGTAACATGTTGACACGTGTCGTATTGGAAGCAAATGAAAAGAGGGCACGTGGCCCAATGGTTGGGCGCCACGTGTCCCTCATTTGGTTGGTTTATATATGCTTTGTAAAAGTAATGGAGGCCACGGGGTTCGACCCCCGAACCTCCCAGAACACAAAGTCTTTACAATATTCCGCTAACCAATAGTTCCGACCATGTTTCTTGTTACATATTCCAATGCACTCATATTTAAAGTTGTATGTTATCATATATGGAAAAAGGGGTGGGCCGGGGCTTAAGCCCCGTCCCATGGTTCTATTCCATAGCATATGACCATATGTTGCATACATCCGCGCGGGGGTCAATACGACATGGTTTGTGTTGTATTACATATAACCGTATTTTATATACATTGGCTCATGGTTGTTTGTGACCGGTGGTATAACCCGTGGTCCATTATATAACCACAACTTTTATTAAAAGGGCGGGGGTTTGAAACATTAATCGACCATTATTTATATGTGCGGGTATTTAAACTATAACCCAAAGTTTATATGCCAAGTTTATTATGTGCACGCGGTTGGTTATTTGCGCGGGGTTTTGAACCCACGACTTGTGTTACGAGTTGACACGCGCGGTTAAATCCGTTTGCACGGTTTTTAAACAGTTCAACCACTTTTGTGCCCAGCCCAAAGTCACATGGGCCACATGACCAAGTGCTAGGTGGTTGGGGGTTGGAGGCGCCCTAACCGTCCTACGGTTTGCACTGTTGGCGCGGTTGCGCCCGGTGCCAGGTTATAACGCGCATTGGGAGCGTGTTCCAGGTTCATGTGCACAAGAGGTGCGTTTTGTAGAGCCATTTCCAGCAAAGCTTGAAGGAGGAAAATGGAGAAGGCCTAACTTCTTCATTTGTTGGCCGATTTAGTTCTACCACTTTCTTTTCCAGCTACTCCATCTTGAGCTGCTGCTTTGCATGCCTTAATCTCATGATGTCTATACTCTCCACATATTCAAATATAGTTGTGGAGGCTCGCTCTTGCATTTTTCTGATTTTGTTTTTATATTGAGTCGTAGTAGATTTCCAAGTCTGCACTTCAAATTTTAAGGCATGCTCACAGTCTTCAAACAATCGCTTGACCGGGTCTGTTTGAGTAGTAGCAGAGGTTATGGCTGCCTAGTCCGTCTGTGTTTCTATTTCTACTCCTATGGTCTTGGGCTTTCTAGCTTTCTGCTTGTATTTCTTCATCCACTCCTGCAATTTGTGTGTCTGTTTCCTTAGCTTCCTGACCTCCATGTTAAGCCACATTGTCTCCTTCAATTGCAGCTGATGTTTTTGTTTGGCTGGGAGTCTTACGACCTTCTCACCTAGCTCTTCCATTGGCTCATTCGTCGGGACCACTTCGCTTGGTCCCTCCTCTTTGCCTACAACTAATTCCTCTTGTTGCGGGCTTACTGCAACTGTTGGTGTCCCTGCGAGATGCTCTCCTGCTGGTGTATCTGTTTGAGTATCGTCCAACTCACACAGTTGTGGCTATTGTGATAGAATTGGAGGAATGATGAGATCTTCTTCTGAACGTCGAAGGGAACGAGTTCACTTTGCTCCTTTTGGAATAAATGAGAAAAAGAGGAATTGGTAGGGATCTTCAATATTCAGTTCCAAGGTTGACGCTGGTTCTTGTGGTTCAGCGCCAACCTCATGCCCTAGTCCTCCCAACACTTCTTCAATGGGCTCTATGGTCGGGGTGGTCACGACTTCTTCTTCATTCTGGTTATCCTCCTCCATCGATTCCATGGTGATAGGAGGTTCTTGTGGGGTACCCTCAGTCGCACTATCGATCAATTCACTTGCTCCTGTCTGTTGTGACCCTGCTTCTGTGGTTGTCATGCTATTAAATTGTTCTGCTAATTCCACAGGTGAGACTGGTTCTTGTGGGGCAGCCTCGACCGTGGTACTAATGGGCCTTTCTGTGTCATCTTCCGCATCTTCCATTGATTCCATGTTTTCAGCTTGCTCTTGAGGAGCAACCACTTCTTCGAATGCTTCAGCTTCCATTTCCATCTCTTCTGGTTCCACCTAGTCAACATAGTCATCTTCACCTGCATTTTTCTCCTCTACGGCTTCTGGTTCATCTTCCTTAGCAGCCACATCGGCTGCTATTTCTTCCTATGTGGAGTCCCGAAACAGTTCCCATGGAATCAATATTTGTATGATGGAATTCATTACTAACAACTGAACCAACCCATGGTGGGTGATGGTCGCCAATACCTGTCACGACTCCTGAGCCAAATGTGCCATTAGGTGAAGGCTTCTTAATAAGAAATAAGGCATATTTAGTGAGAAAGCCTCTGCTTAGGGAAATCGCAGGTGGGTTAGTATTCAAAGATGGTATTTGAATATGGTGGAGTATCTTCCTTTGCAAGTCATATATCTCATGACGAATTCTGCTACCTCCTTCCATGGATGCGACAACAAATTTCAGTCATATCCTCGACCTTTCTGCACAATGCTTTCTCCTGCCTGTAAAAAGGCTTCGGAAAACTCTGGAAGGACAGACCTTCTTGAAAACCATCGTTATCCATTTTGAGGGAGTCCACTGACTTCTGTGATGGCTTCCTCTGTCACAGGAATTTCAATTCCGCAGACCCGAGAGCTTCCTTCTCTCAAGTTGAGTGCGAATTCCGTCACGTTTTCTTTGTTCGACCCTTTCAATCTGTCAAAGTAGACATTCTAGCTCGCATTCTCAAAGACCTTCCATACCTCCTGATTGTTCCGAACTCTCATTGTATCTTTAGGTTCATGCCACACAGATTGCCCACCCATTGCTGTAGAGGTGGAGTCAGCATGATGGATGCAGTTAGCTGGTAGGGGAAAATGACAGGGCTCCAAACCGTTGGCAACTGAAATAATGTCATATCTCTTTTTGGGGGAGGTGGCTGAAACAACACTGGTATGCTTGGAAATGATGACATATTGTGGTGGTACTGTCATAAATTTAATGCAACGTGTTGGGGAGGTGACCGATTATGATTCTACGTGTATGAGTACGCATTTGACATATCAAGTTATGATTACGAAATATCGAAATCATTAGATTTTGTTTGATGAGGATCGTGTGTCATAAATGTTTTTCATGGTATGCCGTCATTTTTTATGACGGTTCCCCCCCAACTTAATTACAACCGTCCATGAAACGTTATGATGTCTTTTTGGAATATTTTAATTAAATCCATAAAAGTCAACAAAGACGTACCTGGGGCCTACCTTATGGTGGAGTGGCAGCAGACGGTCTGACGGAGTAACGACAATAGGATGTAACGACATCAAGGAGTAACGATAACAATGAGTAGCAACAATGACAGAATAATGACGACGGTGGAGTAGTGGTAGTTGTGGAGTAATTGCACCGGTGGAGTAACGACAATTACAGAGTAATGGCACAGCACCGACGAAGCAACGACAATTGCAGAGTAATAGCACCAACGGAGTAACGACAGTTGCAAAGTAACAACACCAGCGGAGTAACAACAGTTGCGGAGTAACAACACTTCGTGAAGTAATCAATGCACATCAGTGGAGTAACAAAAACGTTTTTATAGCAGTACTGGTGGAGTAACAACATCGAGTGTTACATTTCTTTTGGTCATATTCGTTTGTTATCCCTGCAATAATACAAACAAGTAAAAATTTATATATATATATATATATATATATATATATATATATATATATATATATATATATATATATATATATTATATTATATTATTATATATTTTTATTTTTTATGACAGAGTGAGAGTGTCCTTCATTCCAACAATCAATAAATCAGATGAATCAGAGAGGTGTTTGACAAAGGCATTTCTAGAGGCTGGACGGTGGTATAGTTTTAGACGGTGTCCATTTACTAAAAATGAGGTATGATTCTCATCTATTGTAATTAATCTAACCATTCCATTGTCGAACACTGTGTCCACTTGGTATGGCCCCATCCAGCGAGTGCAAAGCTTGCCTTTGAAATCCTTAAATCGAGAATCGTAAAGTAATGCCTAATCTCCCACATGAAACACCTTACTTTTGATAAATTTATCATGCCACTTCATTCTTTGCTGTTGAACAACAATGGTCTTCTAGACAACTACTAACCAAATCTTGTCTAACTCATTCAACTGTTCCAGTCAGTGTTTCTGTGCTTCTGATGGGTCTAAGCCTACTTCTAGAGATGTCTTGAGTGTACTGATCTCAAATTCCACTAGAACCAAGGGGACTTTCCCATAGCCTAATTCAAATGGTGAAAAACCAGTTGTGATTTTCCATGTTGTTTTGTACGCCCATAAAGCTTCTAGAAGTTTCTCTGCCTAGTCCCGATGATGAATTGCTACTGTCTTTCTGAAGATATTTTCCAATACCTTGTTTGTGCTTTCTACTTGCCCATTCGCCTGGGGGTGATAGAGGGTTGTTACTCTATGCTTGACTCCAAATTTCTGCATCAACTTTCCTATCATGTGAGATGTGAACTGTGATCGTCCATTCGACACAATTTCCCTTGGAGTACCATATCGGGCAAAAATTTCTTCAAAAAGAAAGTCTAACACTACTTGTTCTGTTGCTCTTGTCACTGCTCTGGCTTCCACCCATTTAGTTACATAATCAGTGCAGACCAGGATGTAATCTTTTTGATGAGAAGGTGGGTTGAAGGGTCCAACAAAATCAATGGCCCATTTCTCAAATGGTTCAAGGACTATCTGGGGTTGTAGAGGCATTTCATCTGCTTTCCCAGGTTGTCCCATCCTTTGGAAACTATCACACCTTCAGACATAGTCTCGGGCATCACGAAAGATGGAGGGCCAATAATATCCCATTTGCAACACTTTGTGACCTGTTCTTTTATCTGAAAAATGTCCTCCACAGGGTCCATCATGTGCAACCTTCAGTATCTCATAGATATTATCTTCTGCAACACAACGTCGAATCTGTTGGTCAACTCCTGTATGAAAGAGATATCCTTCCATCCATGAATATCGGGTACTCTGGTGAATAATCTTCCTTTGCTCTTTATATGATAGATGTAGAGGCACCTTCCTTAAAGCAAGATAATTAGCAATATTTGCATACCACGGAGCATTAGCAGATACTACAAAAAGATGTTCATCTGGGAAATTATCTTCAATTGGTGTATCCTTACCCTCATGTTCTATCCTAGATAAGAAATCTGCAACCACATTGTCCTTCCCTGGTTTATCTACTATTGTGATATCAAATTCCTGTAGTAGCAAGAGCCATCTTGTGATATGACCAGGGGTAATAGGTTTATTCATTAAATACTTGATAGCTGCATGATCAGTATGCACAAAGGTAGGATACCGGGTAATGTAGTGCCAAAATTTGTTGATGGCATAAATGACAACAAGGAATTCTTTCTTAGTCACTGTGTAGTTTAATTCATCCGGAGCCAAATTCTTACTAACATAGTAAACTGCGTATGGTATTTTGTCCTCTTGCTGTCCTAATACTGCACCAACTGCTGTTTGGGAAGCATCTATATGAATATGGAAAGGTAATGCCCATTCTATCTCTCTAAGGATTGGAGAGCTATAGACTAATTCCTTAATTCTCATAAAGGCTACATCACAGTACTCTGTCCACACAAAATTTGAATCTTTTGTTAGCAATTGAAAAAGTTAATGTGCTACTTTAGCAAAATTTTCTATAGAACGTCTATAATAGCCAACACAACCAATAAAAATGCGTACCTGCGTGGGTGTTTTGGGTGTCGGGAAATGCTGAATTACCTTTGTATTTGCTGGGTCCATCCGGATTCCTTCAGCTGAGAGAAAATGTCCCAGAACAATTCCTTCTTCCATCATCATATGACATTTTGCCGTACTCAATGAGACACGCACTTGTATACACCTTTCGAGAAATTTTTCTAAATTTTTCAGCCCTTCAAGAAATGAATCCCCATATGGAGTAAAGTCATCCATGTAGATTTCAACACTGTTATCTATCAAATCAGAGAAGATTCCCAAAATTTCCCTCTGGAACGTTGCAGGAGCATTACACAGGCCAAAAGGAAGGACCCGGTATGTGAATGTTCCCTAGGGGCATGTGAAAGTGGTTTTATCCTGATCTTCGGGAGCTATCTGGATCTGGTTATACCCACTAAACCCATCTAGGAAGGAAAAAAACTTTTTGCTAGCCAATGTGTCCATAACTTGATCAATAAATGGCAAAGGGAAATGATCTTTCTGCGTTGCCTTATTTAATTCTCGATAATCCATGCATATTCGCCATTTACCACTTTTCTTAGGGACCATTACTAATGGAGAGACCCATTGGCTATCTGAGATGGGGTAAATAAAACCTACGTCTAGTAATTTCTAAAGTTCTTCTTTCACGATATTTTTCAGTGCGGGGTTCATCCTTCTCTGAGGTTGTCTCATAGGATGACAATCCTCCTTGATATATATATGATGGGTGCATGAATTAGTAGGGATCCCCTTCATATCTATATAATCCCAGGCGAAGGCCTCTTTGTGTTTCCGAAGGACATCCACAAGTTGCTTCATCTGAGGTTCTGACAGGGCTGGATTAATATTCAGGGTTTTTCCTGGTTCTAGTTCTACTGGAACACTTTCACTAGGTGCATCAACAAGTAGCTGCTCTAATCCTTCTGCCGTTTCAATTGTTTCCCGAGTTTCAAAGCTTTAGATAGATTCTAGGAATTGTTGATTTGTTTCAGAAATGAAGCAAGGGTCATCCATAAAAGAGGTAATTACATCATCTTTCGATTCTGTTTTCAACTGAAGGGCTTGTTCAATAGTGAGAACTGGCCTCAATTCCTCATTTTCTATTTCAGACTCTTTCCCAGGTAAAATTTTCTTACTTCCTGCTGGTTTTATGGATGGGTTTGGTTCTTTAGGTGGGTATAACACTAAGTTCTTAATGTTGTGCCCATTGGAAATAACCATGTTCCCTAATCAACACCCAATGTAAGCATCTGTAGTAGCCAGCCATGGTCTACCCAAGATCAAAGGATGGCCACCCATCGAAGATTGCATCTATAAGACCAGAAAATCTACGGGATAGTGCCATGAATCTACTGAAATTGTTACATCTTCCAACTTTCCTACAGGTTTGACTGTGGATCGATCTGCCAATTCCAATACTGTAGGTGTATGTTTCAAGTTATGAAGACCTAATGTATGCATGGTTTCAATGGTGATAACGTTGATGACATCACCCAGGTCTACTAGCACATTCAGAATCTGTACCCCATTAATCTGTACTATCAGAATTGGGTTCCCCAGATCTCCATACTTTTCAGGCATTGAATTTCCTGTCATGAAATCTGATAAGTTTCCCATAACATGAATGGTAAGAGGGTCTTTAGATTTCTTTACAGATTTCTTTGAACAGTATTCCCTAAGAGTCTTTGCATATATTGGCACATCCTTCATCTCTTGTAACAAGGGAATTTTAACAAATAAATTCTGCAGTTCTCCTAATAAATCAAATTTAGCTTAAGGGCTTGATTTACTCAAAGTTAGTCTCTCTAGGTAAGGTGGTTCAGATTGATGTTGTTTTACAGGAGATGCTTGATTTCTATCAGTCTGTTTTGGATCTTTACTAATTGGTTCTGATTCCTTACCTTCACCATCGAGTCATTCTATGGTAACCGGAGGAGGTTGAGCATCAACTGTCCTCCCTGATCGTAGATTCATTTCATACAACTCTGTAGTGGAAATGCTATATGAAGGTAGGTTAAGAATGTCAGTTTGATGAACTCCCCTTCTATTAGGATTCAGATCAGGTTGGATTGGGAGATGAGGGCAGGTAGGTTGGTTACCTAGAGGCACATTAGAGGGCAGTTGGAGTTTCTACTGTGGCATTGATTGAGGAAACTTCCCAGGAGGGGATCCTCACCAAGTTGGAGCCCATGAGGAGCTTGAATTGGTTTGAGGGTTCCACTACTGCCATGGTGGAAACTGGTATTGTGGTCACATGGGAGGATAGGGCATGGACTAAGGATTCATATTAGAATTATTGAAATACTGAGATGGATCTAAGTACATACCTTGATTTCCCATTGGTGGTTGAGGTTGCCATGGCTTTCTAGACCCCATGAGGTACAATTGCTCCATGTCTTTCCCTGTTCCTTGAAATACTGCTTCAAGGCCTAGCAGGGAGGGGCATGAGCTTGTTTCATGATTTAGCTCATAGATTGCACATTCCTCTATGGATTTTAATGGACATTCCCTCTCTAGATGCTTCTTTCTACACGTTGGGAATAATATTGCCATAATCCTGTCCAATTCCAGCTGCTTTGCTTTACTTGCAACGTATGCATCTGTGCTGACAGAGTGCTGAGGATATCCGTCCTCAGATTGTATAGCAGGTTTCTGATTTCTGCTTTCGTAACACCTCCGCCAAACCCTTTTACTGAGCAAATTCCTTGTCTATTTCTTGCAAGTCCTCTTGAGCACTGAATGCATAACTCACAGATACCTTCAAAGCTTTCCTTAGAGATGTATCCTTTTCCCAGAATGTTCAATATCTCCATTGAATCCTCATGGAAATATCGGAGGAGAATAATTTTTAGAATTTCCTTATCCAGGTCAGAGTGACCCAACCTCTGTAAGGTGTACTTGAATCGTTCACACAATATTCCAAACTCTCGTCTTCTTTTTGTGCAAACTTGAAAAGTTCTTCCTTAATGTTCCAGGATTTACAATAATCTTGGTATTTTTCCATAAAAGCTGTCCGCATATCATCCCATGTGGAAATAGTGCTTCCTCCAAGGCCCATGAACCATCGTAGAGCCATCCCTTTTAATGTAGAGGGATTTTTTTTTAACTTTTGGGCTTCCATTGTGTAATCATACCCTCAGCATACTATGTCGAATTCAAATAGAAATGTGTCAGGATCTTCTGAAACAAGCCCATGAAAGTTTGGTAAGGCTGCTAATGGAATAGGCTTAGTGGGCGCACCAACTCCCAGGTTTCCAATTGGAACTCGACAGTAGAGGTTGTGGGAGCCATAAATATCTTCCAATAATTGCTGGGTATTTCACCAGACTCTGTAGGAGATGGATGAGGCTTCCTTACCCCTTTGATCTGAGTTGCTTTAACAACACTTTCCCGGTCCCTTGGTGATACAAATGCTCCTTCGATCCCTTCTTCTGCGTTCTGATGACTTGACCCCTCTGCTACAACCTTCTCTCTCTTGCTGGAGTGGTCTGACTCTGTCGAGGCTCTGCTTGTGACCTCTTCCCCCTCTGCTGCTAGCATAATATTTCCTTATTTAGGTATGCCAATAGGTGTTTCTTCGACTGCTAGAGGGACTTGCTATATTGTGTCACCCAAGAATGTTGTAGACAACACTGGTTGATCTACTGATTTTCCCTCAGACTTTACTCTTCGTGCCCTTGGTCTCACGGCTGTGCGAGATGATGTTTCTAATTCAACCTTTTCTATAATCTACTGGATGAAGGTATTTCTTCCCAAATCTCGTCATCCCTTCTTTGGGGCTTTCCCTTTGCCCCCTTTATTCAGTTCTTTGTTCATACAAGTGAGAGTTTTGTCATGAACCTACAATGCTTTAGTATTGAAGTAAGGTGTCAAAGGACCATTCCTTCCCCAAGAAAAAAGATCTGAAAAAGCAAGGCAGCTAAAAAAAAACAAGAATCTAAGGTTCAGGGCCCAGAGCAGGGCATCAAAGAACTCTTCCCTCCCCTGGACAAGAACAAAACACACCACATGAAACACCTAATACCTTTCAAACCTGAAGCAGGGCGTCAAAAGACTCCTCCCTCCCCAGGATAAAAGCTATGGTTTCAAAAAAAACACAAGGGTTTTAAAAAAATAAATCCTAACCCAAGAACCGGGGCAGGGGGTCAAAAAGCCCCCCCCCCCCCAGGACAAAGAAATTAAAAAAAAAAAAACCGAAAAAGCAAAAATAAAAACAAGCGAAAAAATCTCATACGCTTAGGACCTGAAGCAGAGTGAGAAAACTCATTCTCTCCCCAGGACGAGAGAATGACCCTCTGGTTGGTCCGGATCGTTTTCTTGCACCTTGTTAGCCTCCCCAACAATGACACCAAAATGTTGGGGTCCAGGTATGAACAATTTATTCACCCTTTTCCTACATTAATTTATCAATCCGGGTGCGTATCATTTCATGGCAACGCGCAAGGTATATGCAAGGGCAAGAGTACAATTCGTTCTGTCCAAGGGTTTACAATTTAAGATTCAAAACATTACTATCAACTGGATTAACTACAACTTCTGAAAGGTACTCATAAGAATCATACGCTGTAACAACAAGAATAAGCTAAGAAATAATGTACTGTAACAACAATCATAAAACTGATAAATAACACACTGTAATAGCAATCATAAAACTGATAAATAACACACTGTAACAACAATCATAAAACTGATAAATAACACACACACACAGGAAGACACAACCCCTGATCAGAAGAGCGGGCCCAACTCTCTGATCAGGGCTGCACTGGTTACAACAAAGATGAAGACATCAAAATAGGTAATGCTTTATAAATATGAAAGGGTTATTACAATCTCAATTGGGACATCCCCAGTTACAGGAATAAACTGTCTTTTATACATAAAAAGGGGGAACAACCTCTTTCCCCAAAACATGGTAACCGTACCCTTAAAAATATACATTAGTTGGAGCGGCACCAGTACCAGATAGACAAGATAAATGAAATGCCCAAGATGGTTCAAGGATCTGTGACTCCAGCTGTGTGGCCTCCTTTGGCTTGGTCATTGTTGTCCTCAAAATAATTGAACAACAGATCTGCCATGGGATGCCGAGGCCTTGATTCTTGTTCTCCAAAAGCTGCAGTCAAACATCGTTTTTGTGCTACAAATAGGTAAAACTCTGTGAATTCACTTCATTAATAAAATATTCCAATAGATAAGGTAGGGGTATTTACCTCACGGTTTTAGCACAGTAAACATAGGTAAATAAGTGTAAAAAAGGTCAAAAAGGTAATGGGAATGCGATAGAAAGATAGCCCAATTTTGTGCCCAACAGTACCCCCTTCATCTCTGCCTTTATTCTGTCATACATTGTCTCCTTCTTTGCTTCGTTTCGCTGCAAAATATCCTTCGAAGAATCTACTACAACTGTGATGATGAGTTCAATATCATACACTGTGAGCATGTTCTATGACTGAGGCTTATTGGCTCGTGACTTCTTCTGTGCTGAGGTTTTCTTTGGAGAAACCTTCCTTTTCTTTGACGTCTCGACCTCTGTAAGGGGATCCTTTGGCGGTGTCACTTCACACCTTTTCTGCTCGTATTCCCCTTCCTCCTCTTGGTTTACTTCGTCACCTCCTCCTCCTCCAGGTGAGTCAGGCATAGTTTTCTCCGATGCCCTGTTTATCTCCTAAACCTCTTCCTTATTTTTATTTTTCTTAGCGTTGTTCGGTCCATCCCACTTAGTCTTGGTGACCGCAGGACTTTTAATGAGGTCGGGGTCAGAGAGTTCTACATCTCTAACTAGTACAAGGAATTATGTAGGCCATTCCTTGGTTATCTCCTCCATATCTTCCTCAGTCAACTTGTAGTAAGACTAAAACTCCTCCTTGTTTTCATCCTCGTGCGCAGTGATGTATATGAAGTGGTGGTTTGCACAGAACTTCATGAGTGGCCTGAACCTATGGAGTGTATTTGACATCATTCAGGGAAAGGATTCCATGGCCTGCGTGAGTTGTAAGTAGTAAGTGTGGAAGATAGTGTTCGACTGCCACTACTTCGCCATATCGCTTGAATACCCCAAGGTGGTGAACCTCGTGGCTAATGGTTTCGATGGCTCGACTTCAGAGAATGTCTCTCCCTCAGGCATCTCCCAAGTGACAAATGATATAAGAATGAGTAATCAGCTGAAGTGGAATTCATAACCTTGGTCCTGTGCTTTGCAACAGTCCTTCTCGAACTCGTTGACGAGGTATCTCACCCAGTTCATCTGCATCCCTTCAATGCACTTCCCTGCGAGGTCGACGACAAATCCCGTGACTTGCATTGGTCTGTTGTTCCTGATGAGCTTACTAGTGATCAAATGACAAGCTAAGCACACTGCGCCATATTGGATGGAGGCTACCTTGTAGCCTCGCTTCCCCTTCTCCACATCACCGTAGGCTTCCTTTATACGCTGCCCCAGGGAGAGGTCTGCAGCCTTCCCTGGATAGAACTAGTGAGGGTTTGGTCCCTACACACTCAATCTAGTGATCATGTGGATCAACACTAGATCCACAATCACATGTCTATCCAACCAAAGATAACCTCCATGGTAGCACAACAGGAGGAGTTTAATGCACACGTTAACCTCCTGATGTCTACCAAAGTGGGGTATCTTCATAACGTTAAGGATGGTGGACCTTGCAATCTCCTTGATCCACAACCTGGGGACTATCTTCAACTTCTTCCCTATCTTCTTTGTCAAGTACCTATGCGGTACAAGCATCGCATAATTTTTTTTGTCTCCAAGGTTAAAGTCGCTGATATTAAGATGAGGGATCAGTCCTGGGTGTGGTCCTACTACACGTATCCCCTTCGGGAGGTACGTGGTGATGAGAGTGTACTCGAAGTCATGTGGGATGCTGTCACAACTAACCTCGCCAGCTAGAGGTGGGATGTAGTCGGGTAAGACTAACGAGATCAACTTCGTGTTTTCCAGGTCGTCGCGATGCTTGCTTCTTTTCTTTGTCGCAGTTCAAGATCATCCAGATCGATGTCCAATCGAAGGGGATGCTTGCAATCCCTGCGTTGATGAGGCTTGTACTCTCGTGGACATAAATTTTTCAGCCATAAGGTCTATTAGGATATCCTCCATAGACTTATCTACTGCACTAAGGTCGCCCAACATGCACGCTCGTGATCAAATATCTTGGGTAGGCGAATGGATACTCAGGGTAAGCAACAGGGGGTGAAGTCTCAAAAGCACAATGCGATAGCAATTAGTTCTCTATTTGCTCAGATAATCATAGTTTGCAAAAAGTGGTCCCAATGAGGCATTCGATGGATTAAATAAACAATGTTGTAATGGGTTCCTCCAGCAGATCGAAAAACCTCAATCAATACGATTCCATCCGTTATGGTGCGGTCTCAATGGTCTCATGGCAATCGTTTCCATAATAACTGCATTTTTAACCATTCCAGAGCGTCGTTATAATGGCCAGGATGCCTCCAACGATCATATAGCTTCATCAAGTCAAAGTTATCTTCTGTGCTATTCTGCTATTCCGACGATGTTCAATTTTTGCAAGCCTGCTTCCTGCGAAGTCTTCACTGGAACCTCCTGCAGTATTTCTAACTTTGCTTTATTCTTACTGAGCTTTTTGGCCTTCTTCCTTGTAATCCGAGTTTCTGGATTCTTCTTTCCATTCGTATTCTTATCTTCTCTTAGCATAGTAACTTCACACTGCTGATGTTCTCTCAAAAGTTTCGCATGTAATATCTCTTCTCTTACTACTTCTGGGGTAGGTTATCTTCTATCCTGCATGGATAGGTTCTTTAAGCCTTCTTGTGTTCTTTCAAATTCAACAACTAAGTCTCTGGTCCTTAGTTACTTCGACTTGTCCTCTTGTTCTTCTATTATTCGCGCTATTTTCTTGGTTATGAAGTCCCTTAATTCTTGCTTCTTTTGTTCTATGGATTTCTCTTCTTCATTCCTCTGGATCTGATCCTCCTCAATCCAAGTCTTTCCTAACAAAAGTGAAAAAGGAGCGTTGTTCTCAACAAACTTAATGACCTCAAAGTCTTCTTCAGTCGATGCTCCATGAGAAATCATAGGTACATGAGTAAGTCTTCCACATAGGGTTATCATCTTTCCTTTAAAAAACCCTATCCCTCCTAATGAAGGAATCATAACAGTCTTTCCCAAAATTTCCCAAGTACTTTCTGACATAATGTTCACCTGTGTTTCTTCATCTAAGACACAGCCTATGTTGAAGTCTCCTATTCTTGTTTCTATGCATTGATTTTCTTTTAAGATCTCTAGTAAACTGATGTCTCTATGATCATTCAATGTTTTTTTCAGCTTTAATAACATAGTCTATGATTCTGTCTGATTCTCTAACATATCCTTAGTTTCTTGACTTTCTTCATGTTTTGCTTGTCTCAAGTTCATCTTCTCAACTTTAGCAATCATTCTAGGGAAATATAAAACCTCATGATCAATATCTTTACAACAAGGACAAATGGGACCTCTACCGGGGCATTCCTTAGCAAGATGTCCCGGTCTTCTGCAACTATAACAAAGTGTTAATCCTCTCTTTCTCTTAAACGATTTCCAACCTTTCTTGTACCACACATCGGGATCACAGTGATGGACCTGCAATCTACAAAAAATCTTTCTAGGGTCCTGCATCCATTTTCTAGTCCATAAATTATTTCTATGCATAGGAATACCATATCTTTCACTATTTCTATCAAATCTATTCAGATCAAATCTTCTTTCTTCTAATGGTACCCTAGTTTTGAGACTAGGAATAAATCTATCAATTATACCTAGATCCATACTTTCGAAGAAAAAAATTTCCACTTATCTTACCTTTATCAGAGCACAAAGCTTCAATATCTTACCTCTTTCTTCGGATTGAGATTCCTTCTCTTAGCACATAGCTTCACAAGTCAAGTAGAATACTTCACACTACAACAACAGATCTATGCACATAACTTTCTCTTTTCTTCAGTTCCCAACAATCACAGTTTCAGGTCTTGACAATAGAACCATTTGTTGGCACATGGGCAGACCCAGGGTTCAACGCTTCAACAACGCACCAACAAAACCCTAACTATCAGCCCTTTCGGTAACACCTGTGAAGCAGATGAAGTCTCACCCAAGGTAGAGTCAGGGGGGGTTGCAGGACTTAGGTGTATGCAACCTAGATGGGACATAGATTTGTGATCACAATACTTACAAAGCACTTAGCAGTTAACATTCATTAGTATTTTAACCCTTATTCACATTGCAGGTTAAACCCTTGTTATGGAACAACACAATATTAATCTATATCTAAGTACATCTAACCATTCAATACATAACATCCGAGCAGATCTAACATTCATTCATACCTAAAGCACTAAGCATCAGTAGATCTATCTATTACACAACAAGATCAATGCACTAAGAAGATAAATACATAACCAACATAAACAACATTGCAAAAAGCACAATAACATAGGATATACGTGGTTCACCCCAGTGTGGGGCTACGTCCAACAAATCTTCTTCTTCTTTATTAGTCTCCTTCAATCTTGTTACATGCACAGAGCCACAAAGCCAGCTCTGCATAGGACAAGAGATATGCACTCACCTCGCCAAATCCTCCTTCCTCAAGTTAGGTCCAATCAAAGAGCCTTTACACAGTCTGTGCACAAAGCACTTACAAAACACTTGCACTTATATTTGTAGGCCTTAACACATATTCTTTCACCTAGATAATATTAACACTAAGCCATCGACTTACTAGGTCTCTAGGTTTGATCGAACTATTTATTACATCGTCTGGATACTTATTTATACATTACAAAAGGGGCCTAAACATGGGAAAACCCATGGGCCGACATCCAATACCCGTTACATAAACCCTAAAACCCAAAAATCCCACAAAAAGGGAGAGATCCTATGATCTCCGCTTCGCCTGGGCGCTCAATCTTCGACTAGCCTGTCGAAGTCTAAAAAATGGTCAAACACGACCAATGTTTCCACAAAACTTGGTCGAGGGACAACAATTGACTAGAAAAGAAACACACCAATGTAATAAGTTTCTATCAATCCAATAGTCTTTGCCATGCTATATAGTCTCTATATTTGGTATAATAAGCAAAAGTATAGCTCCCAACAACACAGTCAAACATGGGTTGGTTTGTCTCAACAAATCCTAGTCGATGGAATGATGCAACAAGAAGTGGTCAAGTCAACAAGATAACACATCAGTTGGGTTTACACATTAGGGATCAAAGTATCGGAAATAGATCTTTGTTGAAACATTATTTGATGGAAAATATCTATGCGAAACATAGTCAACAAATAGGTAGTCGAAAAATTCCAGTCGACTATCAACTCGGTCAAATATTAGTCGACCAATATCCCAATCGAACATCAGTTGACTGATAAGTTGGGTCGATCCTGTGGTCAACCACTACAATGCAATAATTAATTAAGAGGAATGATATACAACCATATAATTGATGAAACACAATGGTAGGAACTCCTCAAAGATCCCATGACCACTCATCAATCCAACCAAAATCTATCCTGGTACTAGTTGGTATTGGTCCACGATGTTGTGTTTCACGTCTCTTCTGCTGTAAGGTAGCTAGAGAGGTAGTAGAGGGGGCCCAAAGGGCCCATAGTGATAATAGTGGAGGTCATTCAATGTAAGGTGGACTAGGTCCACTATATTATTAAATAAGGCCCACTATGGTAGTTAGATATAATAAATGTA